>JAJVSH010000399.1:18872-32414 GCA_021460005.1 Tetramorium alpestre | reverse complement strand
ATATATATATATACATACACACACACATATTACTTACCTCACGGTATGTATTCCGATGTGACGGCGACTGTGGCGGCGATGGAATCGGCGAGAGTACTCACCTCGAACGTTCTCGTACGTACGTTTCTCTCTCTCGTCGGTGACTCGGAGATGGTGATAACGGTAGCGGCTGCGGGGGCGGGAGCGGGGACAGCGGCGATTGCGGTGGCGGTGCCGCTGCTACTGTCGCCGTTTCCATCGTCGCTTTAACAGCCGACTGTGCCGATCCTTTACTTTTTACTGAAATAAAAAAGAAAATACATTAATAATTTCTATGGAGAGAGACGGTTGTGGCTCGCGCTATGTGCACGTGATAGCAACGCACAAGCGACGTGATCGCCCCGTGTATGTATACACGACGCGGTCACATCGTCCGTACGTCGTTGGCTCGTGTACTTTGTCAATTATTATAAACATAATGTAATATGTACTTACNTTTTCTTACGTATGTACGTTTCTTGTCCATACCTGCTCGCCACTATTTCCGCTCGCCACTATATCCGCTCGCCACCGTAATCCACCCGCCAGAATGTCCGCTGCTCGACTACGCACCGCGGTCCGCGAGACGGCAGGACGACGCACGATGCTTTGAGCGTGAAAACAATAGATGTGCTACTGTCTCCGTCTATCAGCGACAGGATTTAAAGCGCGAGCACATCACGTGAGACGGGCTATAGACGACCTCTGTGAATATATAGCACCTCATCTTTCAAAAGATAAATTTTTTGTTACAGTTCTGAATGCATCCGGAAGAGTTCTAGAGTTCCTTTATAAAATTAAAAATAGTTCCGGCGAATGAAGTCAAGAAATCCAATGATAAAAATTTGGGGTGCCAACGTCACAAAAAAACAAAATGAAATATCGCGATATTTCCTCAAGCACTGATTCTAGAGCTTCGAGTGTTAAGAACTTTTGTTAGAACTATTGGAGTGCTACCCAGAGCTGTCGACAGAACTGCCGGAACTTTAAAAAAAATTTTTATCCCTCGGGTGAAAATTTTTCATTCCAAAAAATGAAAAATCTTGATAACTTTTTTCATATTCACTCTATTCCAACAGTAAATATATGATAAGCTCATACAATAAATCCTAAGAATCCAATAGCTATTATAGCATAAATTATTCTAAGTGATCCAAATGTTTCTTTTTTTCCTCTTTCATTTATAATAATATGAGAGATTAAACCAAATCCAGGTAAAATTAAAATATAGACTTCTGGATGTCCAAAAAATCAAAATAAGTGTTGATATAGAATTGGGTCCCCACCACTTTGAATGTTGGGAACTTTCGATAGAACTATTGGGGTGCTATCCAGAACTGTCGACAGAATAGCCGGAACTTTAAAAAAAATTGTATTCCTCGGGTGTTGGAAACTTTTCGTTCCAAAAAATGAAAAATCTCGCTAACTTTTTTCAAATTCACTCTAGAGCTTTAAGTGTTAGGAACTTTCGTTAGAACTATTGGGGTGCTATCCAGAACTGTCGACAAAACTGCCGGAACTTTAAAAAAATTTTATCCCTCGGGTGTAGGAAATTTTTCGTTCAGAAAAATGAAAAATCTCGATAATTTTTTTCATATTCACTCTAGAGCTTTGAGTGCTGGGAACTTTCGTTAGAACTATTGGGGTGCTATCCAGAACTGTTGGTACTTTAAAAAAAAATTTTATCCCTCGGGTGTTGGAAATTTTCCTAAAAAAATCATTCTCACATCCGCAGTTTTCTCGACTCCAAATCTTCTCGGTTGTGTGTGTGCGTGCGCGCGCGCGTGCGTGTGTGCATGTGCGTGTGCGTGTGCGTGTGTGTGTTTGTGTGCGTGCTTGCGTGCGTGCGTGCACATTTCTGTGTATGTCACGACAAAACTCAGGACCCACGGTTCGTCACTCCCGCAGTATTTCGCGACTCCAAACCCTCTCTGTTGTGTATGTGTTTTCTTTTGCTTGGTAAATGTTTTTTACTGCTTTGTATATATTATCAAGTGTGGTGTTACTTCCTCATCATCAGATGCTATTTTTCGTTCAGTCATTATATCATCATACAAATACCATCGAGTCGTATCATAAATGTATGCTGAATAATGTCCATTGTTTTCAGTACTGGCATATTGATGATATGACACTGCACCATTTATAACATAGTTTTGCTCATTTATATTAAGAAGTTTGGGTACGGAACCAAGTGTCGTACTCTTTTTCTTGATGCCAATGGAAGCAGCATATCGCTCATCCGTAAAGACACTGCAATCCACAAGTAAGTGCGTTTGAAAATTATATTTTTCAAGCACATTTTGGTGGCATTCCTGGCATGTCGACTCTTTATCTTTATGATTAGTGTCGAGTATAGCGTTTTGTAGTGCTGAAAGACCGTTTTGTAAAATTATATTAATATTAATATTGAGCACTGAAATCTGTTGCAATGAAATCTTTTCGTGATCGCAATGATAACACTTTTTACTGATAATTAGACTGAGAAAATTTATAAATAACTTCCGCTAGATGCGCGACATTGCAATTCGTATTTAAATGTGTAATGTTTGTTTGATAAGGTGTGATTTTAAAAATTGGTACGCTAAAAATTTTCGCGCGTTTTTCTCGACTCCTACTCTGCGTTAGTAGGTCTCACGTGACGCTTTCAGAGTAGGAGGTGATCTACGCCGCGTCGCGAGATGATGGCATTGCTGTGTTGCCACATTACACAGACACTATATAAATGCGCGAGTCCTTGCATTCGCCACATTATCTTGACCGTCGCGCTGAGCTCGCTCCTTTGCGATTGTGGAAGAAGTCTTGCTGCATGCTCCGTTTTTATTTCGAAGTGATAGATACGATTTAATACATCGATTGTATTGACTTGATAACGAAATTATTTTTCAATACTATTGTATGTATTGTTGCGTGCTGCGGCCGCCCGGTATACTCCCCGGCCGCGCGAGTCAGCTGGCGAGTCGATCGGCGGAATCGATCGACCGGCCGTGAAGTCAACAGCGATTGACTAGAAGTGATGGGAGCAACGGTTGCTGGGGAGCTTGTTGTTAAACAAGTCTCCTGTCAGATTTTTGGCTGGCCTCCTCTCGCGGAGGACGCGTTTGTTCTTGTAACGTGTTTCGGTTAATAAAGTTGGTGTTTCCTTGTAAACGGTCTCCCCTTTATTCACGAGCGCGAGCCGCGTGTGTTTGTGTGTGAGAGAGTGTTGCCGTGCACGTGGGCGCGAGTCTCAGTGTCGACGAGGATCGTCGACAGAGGCTCAACAGTATATATATGTATAAATTATATATATACATATATATAACATTTACACAAATTTTTCTTTTTTTTTAAGAAAAAAGTGCATAATGTACGATCGCGAGAAATTAATTGAAACTTTGGCGAAAGCCGAGTTCAGAGCTTTTGATGAGAAGGGTGAACCGTTTCCACCATCCAATGAAATTTATAATAAAATTTCAGATTACATGCGTAATCAAGGTTCTGATATTACCTCAAAGCATGTATATACTATTTTAAATACCAATAGATTCGGTATAAAAGATGACCTAATACGTAATTTTAATATAAACAAAGCCGAAGAATTGAGTAAATCAGCTGATAATAGTTCATTTAATCTGTCTAATACAACAACGTCTGAAAACATAACATTTTCACTTATTATTTCCAATGAAGTGTGGAAAGATATTAAACCCATAAAAAAACATATTGTAATCGTAAATATATGTTACTTCAGCCAGGAAAATGGAGTAATATATTTGCTGCTAAGATATGGGAGCAAAAAAAATTCCGTGTGCGTTTACATTCAAATATGCCAAAATCTTTAAAAGTAGTGACGCTAAGCATTACGTTCGTTTCACAGCTTTATGCACGGAATGCATAAAGCAAAACTTTCTGGGCATTTATTGCAAAAATCCACAAAAAATGTAGACGTAATATTTGAATGCAGATTAAAAAACTATCAGTCCGGATTTTTGCATAAGAAAAAGCGTCAGTTAAAAGGACATCTGCATCAGAAAATAGCGTCGCATTTGTTAGATACTAAACAAGACACCAGTACATGGAGAGCGAATAAAGCAAAATGTTTATGGACAATTTCGATCCTATTCCACCAACATTATATGATGCTACAGTGTTACGAAAAGCGAAGCAACAAGAAATGGATCGTCGTCTCGAATTAGAACATTGTGATCCAATTCTCAATTTAAATTTAGTAAAATATGAATCCCTTGCGGGCATTATACGCAATATAGGACTTGACCCATTCTTTTGTATGTACTGGACACAGGAACAAAAATTATTTTATAAAAATGTTACAAATAAAAATTCTAATAGCTTCTTAACAGTTGATGCCACGGATAGTTTTGCGAAGAAGTTAAAGCTTGTTAACAATAAAAAAAGTCCCCATATTTATCTATATCAATGCGTACTGGTAACGGAGACAATTAGCAGTCCAATTTTTCAAATGATGTCAACAAAGCAAGACGCTTCAATGATTACTTATTTTTTTCTTTCAATTTTAGCGGACACCATCACCGCGAATGATAGTGACAGATTTTAGCAAGGCTCTCCTTATGGCTGTTTTAAAAGCATTTGCAAATTGCGCGGATACGTATACTTATTTGCAAATGTTATATAATTTTAATAACATTATCATTTTAGAGAGGCAGGAGAAATTGCCAAGTTGCTACATCAGATTAGATATTAGTCATTTTATTAGTATGATTGCAAAATGGGACTGTCTTCGCGGTAAAGTGGCAAAAGTCCGGCAATTTTATCTAAGAAGTATCGGCCATATTTACAAAATAACCGATATACAAAATATAAAATCGTTATTAATATCTATAATGGTCGTCGCTCTAAGTGAAGATATAGGCTGTGACAAGAATTCTGATCTTCTTTCTTTAGAGCATCACTTAAGATCAATGGATAATGTTATCAAAGGATCATCAATCGAAGATCCTGTTGACAAGGAAGAGATAATTGAAGACACACTTTTCGATGATTTCAATGAAAATCCCAATGGATGGAATGAGCAAAATCCTTTTTGGAATCAGCAGAGACTATTGCAGCGAAATCTACCTCAGGTTCTGTGGTAAATGCTTTCTATAATCCACAAGTCGCATTAAAATTAAAAATTTTTTATTTACCCTTGTGGACAGAGATTATGCGCTCTCACTTTCATTGTGACAAAATAGTGGCTACGTCCTCAGTTGTCGAAGCAACATTCGCAGACCTAAAACACAGGTTATTCAAAAGTCAATTGCCAATGCGAATCGATAAATTTATCATTAAACATATCGATTCCCTGAAAGGTAAGACTTTGTTAGCGAACGAAAGTACAGCGTGCGAGGTACAGGATACAATGGACAATAAAGAAAATATGTGGAATGCTGTGGAAAATTGGCAGGGTTTAATCACTAAAAAAAAGTCAAACGTTAATGAATTTGATCAAAATCAAAATGAAATAAAATTATTTAAAAAGAAACAAAAATTGACTTACCTTGACGATTGTCCAGATTGGGATAACGTGAAAACTTTAAAACGGATTACAATACCTCTATTAAAAAACGGCAGTTTGCTCAAAGCATCCCGATGCGGTGATAACTTTATCGTAGTTCGCGAGACGTATGCATTCGATTCGTTAACGCAAATAATAACCAACGCAATAGTGACTAACGAAACTTATGATAACGTTGTTATTAATCAAAATAACACATTTTGTAATTTCGCAAAAAATATTTCATTAATAAATAGTAAAAGAATTACAAGCAATATGTAAAGCCAGTATGTGACTTTCTAGACTCTTCTTCACCTCGCGCTTTAGACTCTTCTTTACCTCGCGCTCTTAGAGTTGGTCGATAAGGTAATGAGTGACGATAGCAGTTAAGAGCGATAGAAGCACGTGGCAATATTAAGCTCCGAGCTCAGAATTAATATAAAGAAATACTGTATAAGTAAGGGCTTTAAATGTCGTTTTTGTTTTTACAGGTAAGAGATTACCTTTCAGAGATGTATTTAGGCTAAGCCAATTTGTTAATTAATAAATCATAACTGTTTTTACAGAAACTCAATTAAGTCTAATACTTCAACCTGAATAAACAAACATCCCATTATAAAACGACATTTTCGTCAAACTTCTACACAAGAATAACTCTCTAAGGAGATATATTTCAAAGGCAAAAAAATGGAAAAACTATAATTCGAGTTTGTGGCAAAAGCCCAACAGGACAGGGAAAAGTAATTTTATCGCACTAACCTCAATCGCCACAAAAGAGGGGAAAACTTTCGTCGTACCAGAAGATCTTCAAGCTGCAGCTTATCATCCACTAATTATGGCTACAGAATCATATACAAAAATCAAAAACAGTCTAAAAAAAAGACATCAAAAAAGAAAAATTTGGATCACACTAACCAATGAAATAAAAAAAGCATATGTGGATGAAGACGAAAATATACAATTTAACAATCAATATACAATTTAAAAGTTTTTAGAGGAAATCACCTCCTCCGCGGCCACTGACACAAGCTCACAAAATGAAACTCTCGTTAAAATTTTAGAACAACTCACTAAACATCCCGTACAAGATCAAAAACAGTTAAATATAAAGAAAATTTCAGAAAAGTTCGTGCTGGAAAAATTTAGCGGAAAAAACACAAATGCAACACAGTGGATGGAATCTTTTGAAAAAGAGTGTGATAGATTCGATATAACTCACAGAAAAAATCGAAATCCTGAGATTCTTCATAGAGAAATCAGTCCTAGACTGGTACAATACCATGTTAATAAAACTTTCATTATACTCAGAGTGGTCAGATTGGAAAAAGAACTTCTGTGAAACCTATGGAAACAAAGGATGAACACTAATCAGGTACGCCTTATCTTTCAAATACAAAACAGGCGCCCTATTAGACTACGCGATAAAAAAAAAACTCCTGCTAGAGGCTAGAAAAACAATCGACACAGGCACTTTAATAGATATTATCGCAGCTGGCCTGCCAGATTTCATCGCTGATAAAATTGACAGAGAGAAATTAGAAGCGTCGGAGGATCTTTTCAAAGAAGTCGGGAAATTAGAACATCTGGTGAATAAAAAAAAAGCGTACGAAAGAAAGAACGTAAATTCCGAACAGAAAGAAAAACTGAAGCCATGCACAATATGTGAAAAACTAGGAAAAAGAGTTCGTTTCCACCCCGAAACATCGTGCTGGTTTAAAACTAGGGAAAATGAAACAAAAAAGAAAGATCAGATAAAATTTGTCAACAGCTCACAAATAGAAGCTGAATTGAATGATAAAGATAAAAAGAACTAGAGGCAACACCATTCAAAATAAAAGTTAGACTCAACAACCTTAGATGTCCTTGGATTATATGACTCGGGTTCAAATGTATCTTTAATCAATTCAAAAATTTTAAAACTGAAAAATGACAACTCTAACGAGGCTAAAAGCTCTAACTTAAAAACGATCAATGGTGTAAAGAAAACTGATGGATTAATTACAATAACAGCAAAAATTTTCAACATAGAAGACCAATTAGATGTCTTTATAGTAGACAACAAAAATTTTGATTATCATTTTCTAATAGGCCTAGACGGCATAAAAAAATTCAGACTAGTTCAAAATGAACATCTTGAAATATCTCAAAATCTACCGAAAAGGCATCCAAGAGATCAAACGACCAAAAACACAACAATGAAATTCAAGAAGCACCAAATAAACTTCTAAAATTCAGAGAAATATATTACAAAAAATCGAAAAATAAAAATAAAATCTTATTATCGGAAGAATATAGCAAATCTCTCATAAAACGAACGCATGAAGAATTTTGCCATATAGGGACAAAACAACTACAAAATAAAATAAATCCATTTTACACAAGGAATTTAGAAAAACACATAAAAGAAGTTTGCAAATATTGTGATACTTGCATAAAAAAAAATCCAGAGGACAACAGAAAATCGGTCTTATATCGCACCGGCAACGAAGCCGTTCGACATTATTTCAATAGACACTATTGGAGGATTTGGAGGAAACAGATCAACAAAAAAATATTTACACCTAATGGTAGATCATTTTACGTGATATGTATACATTTTAACATCTAAAACTCCACAGATTTCATAAAATTAGTAAAAACAATCTCGGATTATAACAACATAGGCATGATCCTCTCAGACCAGTATCCTGGCATAAACTCTAGAGAATTTAAAGATTTCCTCAAACAGCAAAACATACCACTTATCTTCACAGCAGCAAACACGCCATTCTCAAATGGGCTTAACGAAAGACTAAATCAAACACTTGTAAATAAAATAAGATGCAGAATCAATGAAAAAGGAAAGAAATCAGCCTGGACAACAATAGCACATCAATGTACAGACAGATATAATGAAACAGAACATACAGTGACAGGTTTCTCATCCAAATATTTACTTGAAGGAAAAAGCATTTCAACAATCCCTAGCCAATTAAAGCAAATTTCCAAAAATAATTTAGAAGCAGACAGGAAAACCGCACTAGCTAACACAATCAGATCACACAATTACAACAAATCAATTTTTGACAAAAACAGAATAGAACACGAATTCAAAGTAGGAGATCTAGTCAACGTCGAGAATGGGCATCGTTTGAACAGAAAAAAACTAGACGAATTAAGAAGTGGACCATTCAGGATCCTGGAGAAAATATCAAACTCAATCTTCAAGATAGATACAGGGTATAAAAAACTAGAGCCAAATTTGTTTCATATTACAAAACTCACGCCTCTCCCGTCCTCAGACGCCCACGCAGATTTTTCCACTAATATTTTTTTTTTCAGGGGGGGGAGGGAGATGTAAAGCCAGTATATGACTTTCTAGACTCTTCTTTACCTCGCGCTTTAGACTCTTCTTTACCTCGCGCTCTTAGAGTTGGTCGATAAGGTAATGAGTGACGATAGCAGTTAAGAGCGATAGAAGCACGTGGCAGTATTAAGCTCCGAGTTCAGAATTAATATAAAGAAATACTGTATAAGTAAGGGCTTTAAATGTCGTTTCCGTTTTTACAGGTAAGAGATTACCTTTCAGAGATCTATTTAGGCTAAGCCAATTTGTTAATTAATAAATCATAACTGTTTTTACAGAAACTCAATTAAGTCTAATACTTCAATCTGAATAAACAAACATCCCATTATATAATATTTATGAAGAACGCGCGAAAATTCTTAGTAGCGTACCAATTTTTAAAATCACACCTTATCGAACAAACGTTACACATTTAAATACGAATTGCAATGTCGCGCATCTAGCGGAATAGTTATTTATAAATTTTCCCAGTCTAATTATCAGTAAAAAGTGTTATCATTGCGATCACGAAAAGATTTCATTGCGACAGATTTCAGTGCTCAATATTAATATTAATATAATTTTACAAAACGGTCTTTCAGCACTACAAAACGCTATACTCGACACTAATCACGATAAGGAGTCGACATGCCAGGAATGCCACCAAAATGTGCTTGAAAAATATAATTTTTAATCGCACTTACTTGTGGATTGCAGTGTCTTTACGGACGAGCGATATGCTGCTTCCATTGGCTTTGAGAAAAAGAGTACGACACTTGGTTCCGTACCCAAACTTCTTAATATAAATGAGCAAAACTATGTTACAAATGGTGCAGTGTCATATCATCAATATGCCAGTACTGAAAACAATGGACATTATTCAGCATACATTTATGATACGACTCGATGGTATTTGTATGATGATATGATGACTGAACGAAAAATAGCACCTGATGATGAGGAAGTAACATCACATTTGATAATATATACAAAGCAATAAAGAACATCTACCAAGCAAAAGAAAACACACAGAGAGGGTTTAGAGTCGCGAAATACTGCGGGAGTGACGAACCGTGAGTCCTGGTCTCTGTCGTGACCAGGATCGGATCTATGGATTATGAGGTCCGGGGCTATATTATTAGTAGGTCCCTTTCCCTTTCCCCTTTTTAAAGGACTCCATCTGTCAATTTCCGTGGCTATCCAGAGTCGAAATTTAAAACCTACTTTTGAGCTATCAGTTACACTTCCTAAACCGGAAATTTCTACCGGAAGTGTAGCTCAAAAATAGGTTTTATATTTCGACTCGGGATATTAAATGAAAACAGAGTATATTAGAGTATTCTATATAAATATTTTTACAAACATTTATTTTCGAACATTTACAATATTTAAAATATTTCTATCTAAAATATTTACAAGCATTTCTTCCTCGACTTTTCTTCCGCGAATTGCTGAATTACGTCATTAAAATCTAAGGAATTTGTTAAGTCCCGTTCGATACATAACAATGCGAGTGATGTTAATCGAAGCTATTCCATTGATGTTCTATACTTATTTTGAATAAATGACAATTTTGAGAATGACCTCTCTCCTTCGCAATTGGAGATAGGAATACTTAAAAATATCCTTAAAGTAATGTAAACATAGGAAAAACGTCGGTAATTTTTTTTGCTGAACCATCCATTTCAATAAATCAATTGGAGGAGGGATTTTATCTAAAAAGGAAGTTTTTAGAAGTGAATGGAACTGTATCATTTCGTCCACCATGTCAGTATCGAGATCATTAGAATACACGCGAAGAAGCTTGTCAACACAGTCCTGTTCAGTTTTTATAATGTTAAGTTGTGTCAGAAATCCAAATAAATCCGTAACATGAGAATACGCATTGCTTCGCTTTTCGAGCTCGTTATGTAAATTATCAATAATAATTAAAAACGATGAAATCTTAAATAATTCACGCCCGC
The DNA here is from genome assembly GCA_021460005.1 of Tetramorium alpestre. Lineage (NCBI taxonomy): Eukaryota > Metazoa > Arthropoda > Insecta > Hymenoptera > Formicidae > Tetramorium > Tetramorium alpestre. The sequence continues at coordinate 21,610 of JAJVSH010000399.1, read as the reverse complement.
AAAATCTCTCGTTTATCTTAATTGTAGTACCATCAGGATATTTTTTTGTTATTTTTCTCTTTGATTCATCCGAATATTCTTGCGAAACAATGCCACTAATGTTTTTAGCGCGTTTCTCAATGTCATCAAATTCGTTGCGTAAAAAATCGATAAAATCTACGAGTGATTTGAGCATGTTATCGCTAGTAACCAAATCAATATTAACTTTTTGCAAACATCTGCTAGTGATGTCAAAACGTTGTAGAATTCGATACCACAAGATCGTCATGAGAGCAGTTTCAAGTTTTACCAGTTTATTTTTTAGAGCCTTAGCTTCTTCTCTAGTGGTAAGATTCTCGATCTGTCATTATCTGATAATGCAGCTAGTGCATTGTATACATCATTATAATTACTGTGTAAAGCGGAAGTTGACTGAAATCTGCATGACCTTGTAGCAGATAAACTTTTGAGTGTTTCGGACGTATGTTTTTTCAATATATCCCACCGATGTGTAGAAGCGGAAAAAAAAGCATACAAATTTTGCAGAAACGAAGAAAAATTAATTGCATCAGTACACGACTTTACACTGCATTCGCCAACGAGATTTAAAGAATGGCCGATACAAGGAACATAATAAGCTAATTCGTTTTTGTTTATTATATGCGCTTGAAGTCCGTTATATTTACCGGACATATTACTTGCATTATCGTAAGCCTGCCCTCTACAATTAGCAATATCAATGCTATTATTTTCCAGAACACTAAATATTTCATCACTTAAAGATGCGCCAGTATTGCTATGAATTGGGATAAGAAGCTCTCAACCACAACCCCTTTCAAACAATATCTAAATATTATCGTTAATTGATCAATGATCATGAGAAAGATCTGGTGTAGAGTCTACTATTAATGCGAAATATTTAGCTTCTTTAATTTCTGTTACAATTTTGTTGAAAACTTTTTGAGCTAGGAGTTTTATAAACTCTTCGCAGATCGTCTTAGATATGTATGATACGTTGCCCTTCCCTTTATTTGCTTGCATTTCCAAATGTTTTTCTAAAAATGGATCAAACATAGCTAATAATTCTAATAAACCTAAATAATTTCCATTATTAGGAGATCCTATGATTTCATCTTCACCGCGAAAAGCAAGGCCACGTACTGCAAGAAAACGAATCACGGCAACAACTCGTTTCAAAACTTCTGTCCAATATTGGATTTCATTTTGTACCGTTTTTGCCAATCCTTCATTTATTAAATTTGATTCGTTTGCCTGCAAATGCCACGTTATCATGCAATGTTCTTTACTATTTCATGCGAACTAACTGTTTTGTTTGCTTTCTTCCAGTTCGAAAAGCCATTTTTTACAAATGCATTTCCTTCGCCCAAGTCAGTAGAAAATAATTTGCAAACATAACAGTACGCAGACCCAGTTGTTTCAGAATACATTAGCCACTTTCTATCATGTTTTTCACCATTTACCAACACCCTTGTAAATAAAGAATGATGAAGATATCTATTTTGATTTTTATATATTCGAAGAGAAGCTGGAAAGTTAGATGTATTTCGATTTTGAAAATATTCATAACCAAGTTTCAAATATTTTTGCCTGTCACTATCATGCATTTCGGCGGGCCATGCAGCAAGATCACTACTAATCAAATCTATAAATGTAAAGACAAAAATTATAATATTCAAATAAGAAATTTATTGAAATATATGAATATAATATAGAAGAAAGAGCACCTGGAATTACATTTAGATTAGTATCAGAAATTTGTTCGTCTTCCGTTGCATTTATTATTGAATTATTTGTATTCGTTATGGTTATTATGTAGTCCTATCAAAATGAAAAAATGAAATATAAAATCTGAAATATATACACATACTCGGATATTTGATTTTTTTGTCATTCAGATTAATATCAGAAATTTGTTTGTCTTCCGTTGCATTTATTATTGAGATATTTGTTTCGTCGTTATGGTTATTATGTAGTCCTATCAAAATAAAAAAAAATAAAATATAAAATCTAAAATATTATAAACACATACTCGAATATTTCATTTTTTGTTTGTCTGGAATACTTCACTGAAATCTCGAAATATTTACAGGTTAGGAAACTTGCCAAAATTATTAGCACGTTCAGTATACTAATCTCAATTGTGACTTTGGAAAAAATACCTGAAATGTTATCGTTGCTTATATTTTCTTTTCTACAAGTATTAAATAATGGGTTCATTGAAACTCCCGAATTTGAAGAGTCTGCAACATTTTTAATCTTTGTTTCAATCTGTCCGAGACAAAATGAGGTTAATTTTGGTAATTTTCTATTAAATTCTTCGCGTTCTTTCGCAGCCTTTCTTTTGGCAGCACCACTTTTATGTTTTTTAGAAAACATTTTATTTCAGCTCACTTAAGTTTCCGTTGACTTTATGCTTACTGAATAATCACTTTATACCATAAATTATAGACTATTATTGGCGTTGTTATTAACAGCGTGTCGCAGCGACTGTGGGCCCGCGCAGACTTTATAACATTAAACCATGGTTCTTATGATTTTTACGACTTAATGTTGTAGCCGCTAGGATGTTATGTGTTCATCTACTTACAGAAACATGCTGATTCCTATTTAATATTTTGCACTTATGTCAAAATTTTAAATATTAACAAATATTAAAAAAATTCATATTAAATAAGAACTTATTTTTAAAAGACGAAAAAATTGAAGTACCATACATTCAATATATATATATATATATA
>JAJVSH010000398.1:18748-35511 GCA_021460005.1 Tetramorium alpestre | reverse complement strand
CATATTCTTTTTTCTCATAATACGGTTTAAAACATAAAATCGCTGTACAACGATACATTTCTTAGTGAGAATAAAAGGTATAATAACATAGATAATATCAACAAAATTGGCAAGTTTTACCTCACTTAAATACGTGTTCCAGTTTTGGAGCCCAATTTCTCAGTCACTCTTTTTGACATGTGTGTTGCGAAAATATGAATTATTTACAAAACACGAAATAATATAATGACTACTATACTATTTGCTAGAAGACATTCTCTGGTTTATATTTCTGCCATAAAATTTATTTTTAGCTTTTGTTTAAGAAATATTGTTAAAAAAGAAACTGGTGTGCCGGTATTGGTGACTTTACTCTATATATAACATCATATCTACTCATATGTAATAGTCATATATGTATAACTCATACATGATTTATATATGTGATTATACAGGGTGTTTGAAACAAAAGGTCTTACACGAAAGTTGGTGGTAGATCGGGTCAAACCGAAAAGAAAAGTCCTATACCATTTTACAAAATTCGCAATAGTTATTGAGTTATTAATTGTTAAAAATCGCAAGAAGGGATAGGCAGCGCGGTGCGGGAGACGTGAGAGCGGCAATGGCGCGGCAATGGCAGCAGGAGCAGCGAGCCCCCGCTTACGTCTCCCGCACCGCGCTGCCTATCCCTTCTNCCGATTTTTAACAATTAATAACTCAATAACTATTGCGAATTTTGTAAAATGATACATGACTTTTCTTCTCGGTTTGACCCGATCTATCACCAACTTTCGTGTGAGACCTTTTGTTTCAAACACCCTGTATATGGTGTCATATATAATTATATATAAAACATTTTTTCACGGGATAACATAACATTTTTTAGAGACTTTTTAATAACAACATTTATATTTGCAATATAAAAATATTAAATTGATTTAAAGCTCCTGGATGAGGATCCTAAGGCTTATTGCAGCATTATGGGAAATGTGATGTCAGAAGTAAGAAAATCATAGTAAAAATTCGTCCATGCCATTTTCAAATAAAAAGATATCTGGATGAAAAACACTTTAGATAGTTTTAATACTTGTAAAATACTTTAAAAACTATCCCTTTTCCTTTAACAGTTAATATAAATATGACTAGGTTCTATATACCATATTCATTTTACGGTTGTTTATTTACTCAAGGAAAAAAATAGTTTTTGGAATATTTTAATAAGTGTATTAAAACTATCTGAAGTATTATTTTATTCAGATATCTTTATATTCGAAAATGGTATAGACGAATTTTTAGTGTAAATTTCTCATCTCTGACATTACATTTCTTATAATGCTGAATAAGTATCCAGGGGTCTCGCAATATTACAAAAATCATACGTAAATATTACAATAATATGTTTGTGATATATCACCATAATATTATTGTGATTCATTTCGGCGGACATTTTAATATTGTAGCAATATTTTTGTAATATTCCTGCAATATTTATATTATATTTCAGTGTCATACAAAAACAACATTTCACCAATAAAAAAGTCTTACAATATTTTTTATATTTACAAAATATGAAAAAGATTTGTATCAGAGTTTCTAATTCTATCAAGTATCTGCTACAGCACAATTTTCCTGTGCATCGTCTGCAGGTTGACTCCATTTAATATTATTTCCTGTGTCTACAATAAAATTAAAATAATACTCTTTTTATTATATATTAGAAAGGTACTTTGTATATTAAAATCTTAAATTACTTAATTCCTTACCCGTTGATTCATGTTTCAAGTACAAAGTGTGAAGAATGTAATACATTAATGCAGAGAACGTAGCAAATACTGAAAATACCCTTAGAGTTATATAACCACCATATTTCTTGTATAAAAATCCACCAATCAAACTGCCAATCGAGACTCCTACAAATATNATATATATATCCAGTATCATACAAAAATCGAACATCTCACCAATAAAAAAGCCTTACAATTTTTTTATATTTACTAAAATATTAAAAAGATTTGTATCAGAGTTTCTAATTGTATCAAGAATCTGTTACAGCACAATGTTCCTGTGCATCGTCAGGTTGACTCCATTTGATATTATCTCCTGTGTCTATAATAAAAATAAAACAATTCCCTTTTTATTATATACTAGAAAGATACTTTGTATATTAAAATTAAAATCTTAAATTACTTAATTCCTTACCTGTTGATTTGTGCTTCAAGTACAAAGTGTAAAGGATGTAATATATTAATGCAGAGAACGCTGCAAATACTGAAAATACCCTTAGAGTTATATAACCACCATATTTCTTGTATAAAAATCCACCAATCAAACTGCCAATCGAGACTCCTACAAATATTATCATTTCTTACAAGCAATAATTACGCTTTAGAACAGAAATACATGTATATAATATTATTATAAGTTAAATGTGTATGTTATATAATATGTATATAGTATGTTATATGTTATATAATATTATTATAAGTTAGCTGTGAAATCTTTTTTAATCAAATGCATAGTTTTTTTGATGAATGCAATTCTTACCAAACCCATCATTTAAACCTTGAACCAGTCCTTGAACAGTAGCTGATGCCCCTGGTGGCGTTACTACGCTCGCATATGCTACTAGTGTTGTTAAGCACAACGCATACGATGGCCCCTGTAAAAATTCTATCGATAATACCCACCAAGGCGTAGATGCCAAAGATATTAACCCTAGTCGGAGCGCGTAGCATATAAAGCAGAATGTAATTGTGTAACCATATCCGAGTTTCTTCACTATTTTGCCTAAAGAAAAAGAATTTCAGTATTATTCTTATTAGAAAATAATTAAAGTTGTGTAATCAACGTATATGAAGTTGTAATAATAAAACAATTAATACCAGATAGAAAGAAGAATATTATCTCGCCACCGAAAGTCTGCACCATTATGATTAAAGCCTCTATCATCTTAATGTTGCCCATATAACCGGTTTCAATAGCAAGATCTTCTAGATACCTGTAAAATCAAGCAACATTATCAAATACAACAGAAAATATAAAGTTGCTGAAAATAAAAATAAAATAAAAATATACCAAAATAAAAAGTTAAGCAAGATACTGTTAAGGATGCCAATAAATGTAACGACACACAAAAATATAATGATAGACTTTGATTTTATAAGCGTGAATACATCCTTCAGTATAGTTGTTGATTCTGATTCAAATGATAACTGTAATAAAAATGTACGATAATATGAAGACATGAGAACAAAACTATATGTACTGTCACTTTGGTTCATTTTAGAATTTGTAATACATAAAACCTTTAATTTTATACAACAGATCAAATCGATAGAGGAAAATACTATCACAAGAAATATCGATGGTGTATAAGATTTGTAAATTGCTCCCTGTGACCACAAGTCTATCAGGTATCCAGCTAAACATGCTGCAACACCGAAACCGATTGTACCCCATAGTCGCTGCTTACCGTATTTTAACTGTTTACCATATCCTTGAAAGATAATATTTCAACAATTTTCAAAATAACATTTTTCCTTTATATAATACTATTATTCAAAAATATTTTATTCAAGTTATTAATTGCAAAAATCCAACATGTATTTAAATTTCTATATTATGCATTAATTCTAAAATTTATGTCTGTAAAATTATATATACCTAATATGACAAAACAAACCGCATCGCTTAAACTAATGAAACCACAAGATCCAATGTTTCCTAAACACATCAGCAGAGCAAAAATCCAAAATATGACAGATGTGTGTTGACATTGATCATTATTGAAACTATCACAAGTAACATTACAATTATAATTCGTTATATTTTCTTGATATAATGTGTCATTGATATTTAATAGACATGTAGTATCTGGTGAAATAATTGCTTCTTTTCGATCTGCATAAAAAGACAATTGTATGGAAAAATTGTTATTCTTACATATCCAATGGCAGGTTGTGTCTTTCGTATCATTACACGATCTAATTGCCAATGCATGCTTGAATAGAAAATAAATAAAAATATAGTTAAAAATGTTTTTTTATTTAAAAAACGTTAAAAATTATTAAAGATAGATATATTTTGTTTTTTGTTGAATAAAAGTGTATGTGTTTTTTTTTAAATATTTGAGGAGTGTAATGAGTTATATTTATAACACATTTTATATATTATATTAAAAAAATTTTTTACATATTTAGATATTTTTTAATAAATAAATGTTTTTTAAATAAAATAATGTACAAAAATGAGAATGCTCATATTTAATGTAAATTTTTCAGTGAGTTTACCAAGTAGTATTATAAACATTTTATAAACATTAAATTTATTAAGAAACTACAAGATTGTAAAAAATAAAAACTTACATATTCCATATCGCAATGCGGTAAAGTTATATATGATACGTTTTGAAAATAATTTGATTGCAGTAGACCCGGTAGTGGAGGTAAAAAGAATATCATAATGCGGCAACTGTTTGCCATGATAAATAAAGACAGAAACAATATTTTTCTCCATTGAGAATAGTCCATAATAAAGCCGAATATTGGTTTTGTTATTAGATACAGAATAGGCGTAACCGCAGCTATGCTACCAATACTTAATGATGAAATACCAATTTGTTTTCCATAAACGGGTATAAAAGGAAGAGTTGGACCTGAACCTAAAATTAGAAAAATAATTATATTTAAATCTAAGAGCATGATTTTTTAATTTTTCTGCAAATGTATTGTTAATATTTCTCCAGATTATGATGTATTTGTAACATAAAATTGTTTATATTGGAAGTAACATTAAATTATTTATGTGTTTTAAGTTTTTCTTTAAATTTAATTAATTTTGAACAAAATCATTTATGTAATGTATAAATAATGTAATGTGTATATGTGTGTGTGTGTGTGTGTGTGTGTGTGTGTGTGTGTGTGTGTGTGTGTGTGTGCGTGTGTGCGTGTGTGTGTCATTTTAAATAAAATATTATAATTACTTACTTCCCAGAAAAAAAAAGAAATGCAATTTTATAAGTAATATATCATTCATTTTCATAATTTATATTAACGTAATTTTAAATGATAGTATCCAACCAATTCTATATTTTATTTTTTACAATCTTTCTTGCACGAACGTATTAAATTATAAACATGCTATATCATTCTGTAACAAATTAATTATGTAAAGATAAAATTTATTAAAATAATTTATAAGAATTCTACACATCTTTTTTTAAAAGCATATTACACAATAAATCATTCGATTCATCCGATAACATAAAACGAAATAAAGGTGTCCGGAAATTTGCGCATTCGATGTACAAGACGTAATACTTTGTACTAAAAAAAAAACTATCCTTCAATAAAATTGCGTTCAACTAGTTATTCGCAAGGGAATAAGTTAAAGCTAACAAATAAGTGCTCTTATCTATAGTACTATATATAGGCTGAATTTCAAAATTGCTTTCATTACTGAAAATCTATAGTTCACGTTACGTAAAATATATAATAGTTTTTCAGTACTGGCAGCAATTATGAAACAATTAACACAGCCATAGTATTCAGATTCGGCACGTGCATATCACTCACTTGTTCATCTGAAAATAAAGACATATGTAGAGCTGTCAAACATTTGCATGCACATTTCAGGCCGATTTTGCTCCTACGAATATAAGGAGCACTTTTAGCACTTGTTATTTCGCCGTGCCTGAGCGCGCGAAATTTCAGCCCTGTCATTCGTAAAATATAATCGCTTCCCATTTAAAAACTATTGTACCCTCGACATTTGTGTATTAGGATTTTCGTCTTGAAATTTTCTAAGGAATCTGCCATTAAGAGGATATTTTCCGGTAGTTTTAGGACATCCTGTATATCAACAGTTTTCTGTTCTCTTTAAAGAGCTAATAACTGCATATAAATTCGATTCTTCTAAGTACATATCCCATACATACACCGGTGATGAAAATGAAGATACTTTAATTTTTTTTAACCCGTTTCGTACGGAAACGACCTAAATTTTGACTTCTCTTTATGTAGTAAATTTTCAAAGAAAAAATTGATGGATCATCTTGAAAATCCATTTTCCTATTGTATTTTTGTTCGCTCTTTCTGATCCCGTTGTCTGTTTTTCGCTATCACCCGCCATTTTCCTAATATGGCGGCAAAAACGTAAAAAATCGCAAAAAAGTCAATTTCTTTTTTTATTATATTTTTGAACTTTAAAGCGTTGTTGGATCGTTTCCATCGTCTCATGGCATAAATGTTTTTACTAAAAGAAAAAATTAGTTTCATTTACAAATTCAAAATGGCGGATCCAATGTGGCGTCGCTTTGAAAAAAATCCTGTTTTTTGTGTTTTTTGTCATTTTTTTTCTAATTAGCATTATTATGCATGAGTCATACACAAATGATTGTCATGATATCTATTACGTCCCAAAATATCCAAACACTGCAAAAAATTCAATATAGTGACTGTTTGACTTCAAGGAAATTTCGTTTTTTCCATTGTTTGATATACCCAGATAGCCAAGTCTGACAAATCAGATTTTGCCAAATACTTGCTAGAAAATTTTGTCAGCAAACAGATATCAAATATGATGCAGAGTTTGATATATCTGGTAATGTCACCAGATTGGTAGCAAAAATATAACAAAATTTGCTGACAAAATGCGACAGCAAATTGTCAGCAAGAATCGAGCAAAGCTTGGTCACAACCTGATGCCAAATATAAAACAAAATCTGCGCGTTACAGTTTGTCAGCAAACAATTTGCCGACAATTTGCCGACAATTTGCTGTCAGATTTTGTCAGCAAATATTTGACGACAAAATCCAAGCTTAATGCGGACATAGTTGTAGCCAATTTGCCAAATATTTCTGCTTAAATTTGTTGACAATTTGCTGGCAAATTGCGAACATTTTGCTTACTGGGTAATAGTTGTGTATATAACATTTTTTTTTAATTTTAGTGCTACTAATACATTCCAGTATAATAATAAATTTTTTTTAGTTTTTCAACCATTTTATAAAAATATGGATACATAGTTGCTATTGCAAAAGCTAAAACTAAAATTGAAAAAATTTGTATTTTAACGTTCAATGTAGTAATGTTTATAATAGTATACCTACATTTTATGTTTTTTATATGGTTTTTATGAGTTGGGCAACGTATAATTTCTTTAACGGCTGACGAACGATAGATTACTAACTGTAGGCAAATAAAAATTTGGAATTAATATGTTCGATTTTAAACAATAAATTATAATAATATTAGTCGTATGGATAAATATACAAAATTTCGGGCCAAAATGTATCTAAAAATGGAAAAAAAAAGATTTTCACAAACAAAAAACATCTGTTTGTTACACTGAAATGTATTAGTAGCACTAAAGTTTGAAAAAATGTTAAATTATGGCTAAATAAGAATTCATTAATTGAAACAGGCATACTAATACGGTCATGTAACCTTTTAATTATACAAAAATGTTTTTTAATCAAAAAACACAACTATTATATCAAACAATGGAAAAAACGAAATTTTCCTTGAAATTATCAATGGGTTCAATTGGAGAAGGCAATCCGTCGGGCTGGATGCAAGATGAAACATTTCTTGTCTTTCTAAAATATTTTAAAAGACACTGTAACGTCTCTCTGTCTCATAAGGTTTTGCTTGTGCTGGACAATTATTCATCACATATCCACATAAATTCGCTGGATTTCTGTACAGAAAACGGGATAGTTTTGCTGTCGTTCCCGCCCCCATTGCTCTCATAAGTTCCAGCCTTTGGATCGATCTGTTTACTGACTATTCAAGAAAGCTGTAAATACAGTCTGTGATGCCTTTGCGAAATCATCCAGGAGGAACTATGACTATTTATGACATACCAAATGTTATAAAAAGTGCAATGCCGCTCGCTCTGACTCCGGCAAATATTCAGGCTGGTTTTCAGAAGACGGGAATTTACCCATTCAAACGGGATTTATTCCAAGAAATTGATTTTGCAACAGACAGGCCANCGCACGCACGCACGCACGCACGCACGCACGCACGCACGCACGCACGCACGCACGCACGCACGCACGCACGCACGCACGCACGCACGCACGCACACAGATTCCATTTTTTTAATGTACTATTGCATTAGTATCATTTTTCTAATCCTGAAAAATTACATTTCACGAAACATACAAATGAAAATTTTTTTATTCATAAAAAATAATAAAAATAATAAAAAGGAGTTTTTAACATTCCTGTTAATAATAAGCAATTTCGACTTTTTAATTCTATTATTTCTTACTCTCGACGTACCTAGAACGTGACAGTAAACGTAACAAGAATCTGATCCCAGGAATCTGGTATTTAACAGTCCGTCATTTAGTTAGTCGGTCAGTTTGTTAGTCAATTTGTACAGAGTGTATAAAAATGATTAGTCATAGTTCACACAGATAATTTTACACCTTTGGATCGGTGAAGATCTGTTAAAAAAATGCGTCGCAAAATTGATCTTGACAGTCTAAACCAAGGTCAAATTTTTTTATTATCTAAAAATCTAAAAAGTCTAAAAAATCTAAAAATATATAACGATCAAATGTCTTAAAGGAATCATAGGTCAAAAGTTACTCCTTCAAGTAGATATATTCACTTAAAGTTGAGTTTAATTAATTTATTAATCTAAAAAGCAAAAATAAAAAAACAAAAAGCCATTTATTCTTTTTTTATTATATCGTATTTTTGAACTTTAAAGCGTTGTTGGATCGTTTCCATCGTCTAGAACTGATGGCATAAATGTTTTTACTAAAAGAAAAAATTAGTTTCATTTACAAATTCAAAATGGCGGATCCAATGTGGCGTCGCTTTGAAAAAAATCTTGTTTTTTTTTTGCCATTTTTTTCTGATTAGCATTATTATGCATGAGTCATACACAAATGAATGTCATATCTATTATATCCCAAAATATCCAAACACTGCAAAAAAATCAATGTAGTGGTCGTTTGACTTCAAGGAAATTTCGTTTTTTCCATTGTTTCATACACCCAGATAGCCAAGTCTGACAAATCAGATTTTGCCAAATACTTGCTAGAAAATTTTGTCAGCAAAAAGATATCAAATATGATGCAGAGTTTGATATATCTGGTAATGTCACCAGATTGGTAGCAAAAATATAACAAAACTTGCTGACAAAATGCGACAGCAAATTGTCGGCAAGAATCGAGCAAAGCTTGGTCACAACCTGATGCCAAATATGAAACAAAATCTGCGCGTTACAGTTTGTCAGCAAACAATTTGCCGACAATTTGCTGTCGGATTTTGTCAGCAAATATTTGACGACAAAATCCAAGCTTAATGCGGACATAGTTGTAGCCAATTTGCCAAATATTTCTGCTTAAATTTGTTGACAATTTGCTGGCAAATTGCGAACATTTTGCTTACTGGGTAATAGTTGTGTATATAACATTTTTTTTAATTTTAGTGCTACTAATACATTCCAGTATAATAATAAATATTTTTTTATTTTTTCAACCATTTTATAAAAATATGGATACATAGTTGCTATTGCAAAAGCTAAAACTAAAATTGAAAAAATTTGTATTTCAACGTTCAATGTAGTAATGTTTATAATAGTATACCTACATTTTACGTTTTTTATATGGTTTTTATGAGTTGGGCAACGTATAATTTCTTTTACGGCTGACGAACGATAGATTAGTAACTGTAGGCAAATAAAAATTTGGAATTAATATGTTCAATTTTAAACAATGAATTATAATAATATTAGTCGTATGGATAAATATACAGAATTTCGTGCCAAAATGTATCTAAAAATGAAAAAAAAAGATTTTCACAAACAAAAAACATCTGTTTGTTACACTGGCATGTATTAGTAGTACTAAAGTTTGAAAAAATGTTAAATTATGACTAAATAAGAATTCATTAATTGAAACAGGCATACTAATACGGTCATGTAACCTTTTAATTATACAAAAATGTTTTTTAATGAAAAAACACAACTATTATATCAAACAATGGAAAAAACAAAATTTTCCTTGAAATTAAAGTAAAAACGGCCATCATATTAAATTTTTTGCAGTGTTTGGATATTGTATAGAATATTTGTTTATTATCGCCGAAATTTCGAGAACAAGTGCTGGGTAAGTGAGTGGGGAAGCGCTTGAGTAGGGATGCAAAAGGTCGAGCAATATAAAATTGACGAATGCGAAGGAACGACCCTTGTTCACATCTAACAGTGCTCAGTAGTAATAATTAGAATCTAAGCAGTTAAGCGAGCGCGAGTACGAGTCGTAATTGTATCGACGAATCAAGTTATACAATCCACTAAAATATATTTATTCAACCAAGCAAGAGTTAATTATTTCGAAAAAACCTTCAACATCTTTAGTCCAATCGAGCCGGATTCAAGCCAGTGACATATATATGGATGCCGGAAAATCAAATCAAGTACGAGAATATAATACATATAAGATCGCGATAATTATAATATAATTTATTAATAATAAACATATTTAATAATAAACATATAATTACTTGAAATCGTGAAATTCGTGAAGCAGTTTTGTGTCGTGAATTTCCGTCGGTCGATTGTCACCGGTAGGAATGCGCTGTTTACGTGTAGGGTAGACTGGGTACGGTTATAACAACTCGAATATTCACGAAACTATTCACGAATTGGTGAGGAGTACAAGAGGAAAGGGACGCGGTTTGCAGGTTAGAACACGATCGGGAGTGTCGCATTCCGCGCGCTTCATGCGTTTGTAGATGGGTGTGGTGGCCCGTCGCCGCACCGGGCGACGTCGCCACATCAGGCGCCACAGCGTGCGCCCGCCGCGCGGTACGAGGCGCCGCCGCTATGCGGCGCACGACAGTGGCAGCGAACTCGTATTTAAATTCCGACACGCCTGGTTATATAAGGAGCGTCGGCGGCACGCCTCGGCACGATCTCTTCTGCGCAAAAAAACGTGCTCTCTGGGCCTTACTTTGCCAGAATTAAAAGACCGGCATCATCGGGGAAATGAGCTCTTCGGGCCTTCCATAGTCGAGGCGAGCTCTTACGGGCCTCCTATCGTCAAGGCAGCTTCCTGGGGTCTTTGCATAGCAGAGTCAACGAGGGACCGGACCAAAGGCAGGACGCCGTGGCGAAGGAAGAAGGCAGGGCAGCCGCCAACAACACTACCTCCGGGAGTGAAACAGGACCAGACCCGTAGCCGAATTAGCTTAACGACCAGATAATCACCAACACCGACTCCAGAAAACCGTCCTTGTAAGGACGACAAACCGTCTTTCTTAAGACGCAAATCCGTCCTTCTCAGGACGTGGCTCCGCCCTTTTCAGGGCGATCAAATAGCTCCCAACTAGGGATCATCTCTCATTCATTGTGCAATAAAGACAAAGTAAGGACTCCTACCCTCGTCCCTACAAATTGGTGACCCCGCTCAGCACAGAGAGAGACACGGAATCTCCAGAGGAGGGAAGAAGAGTCATTAACAAGATCGCTTTAAAGATACCACCTTTTTGGTCAGACGAATCGGACTTATGATTTGCTCAGTTGGAAGGACAATTTGTCCTCGCGGGGATTACACAAGACAGCACCAAGTATGCTTACCTAGTCCTAGCTCACCTCAAGACCAAACAAGCAAAAGAGGTCAAGGACATTGTGACAAAACCGCCCGCTATCAACAGATATGAGAACCTCAAGAAAGTTCTCATCCAAAGATTATCAGTTCCGCAGGAACAACAAATTCGACAAGTACTAGAACAAGAAGAAATAGGTGACCGAAGGCCATCACAATTTCTGAGGCACCTTCAAGCACTCGCAAACGGAGCAATACCAGAAGCATTGCTTCGAATCCTATGGATGGGCAGATTACCATCTCAACTACAGGCCATATTGGCCACCAGAACGTCAGATAGCCTTGACGAGGTAGCTGAGCAGGCTGATCGAATTTTTGAAACAACCAACCGAATTTTTGAAACAACCAACCGAACAACGGTGGCCAGCGTGCAACTAACCTCTACAAGTCAGGCGTGGGAGCAACAAATCCAGGAACTAACGAAACAAGTGGCTAGCCTCAACAAAAAACTCGCTCAAAAGAAAAAGTCGCAGCAAAGACGCGATCGTTCAAGGAGTAGTTCACGAGAAAAGTCAGACGAAGAAGGCATCTGCTACTTCCATCGACGCTTTAAGGAGAAGGCCAAGAAATGTACCCTGCTCATTCAAAAAGCAGGAAAACTAGAAGGGCAGGCGCTATTAGCGGTGAGCGACCATAGGCCCAAGCCAAGCCGCCTATTCGTCACAGATCGTAGCACAGAAATACGATATCTGATTGACACAGGTTTCAATATCTGCGTATACCCTATCACTAGTACGAGGTTTACGCAGAGTAGGCACAAGAGAACTCTGTGCGGCNAATGGATCCACCATTAAAACATATGGAGAGATCACGCTGCAACCTATTTTCGGTCTTCGTCGAACATTCTTATGGCGATTTACCTTAGCAGACATGACCACGCCAATTATTGGATCCGATTTCTTGGCTT
This sequence comes from Tetramorium alpestre, assembly GCA_021460005.1. NCBI lineage: Eukaryota > Metazoa > Arthropoda > Insecta > Hymenoptera > Formicidae > Tetramorium > Tetramorium alpestre. The sequence continues at coordinate 22,998 of JAJVSH010000398.1, read as the reverse complement.
ACTTCCACTTACTCCCAGACGTCAAAAAAGGACAACTTGTCGATAGAAAGACGGGGCTCAGAATAAATGGGTCAGCAAACAAAACGATAATACTGTCGATTAAAACAGTGACGGGCAACACGCCGTATCATCAAATACTAACAAGGTTCCCCAAAATTACGCGAACCACGAGAACACATTGCAAAAAGCAATCACATTCAACAGTGCATCACATCAAAACTACTTCAGGTCCTCCAGAGGCATGTAGACCTCGAAGACTAGCACCTGACAAATTGAAGGCGGCCAAAGCAGAATTCGATCTTTTATTAGCAGAAGGAATAATACGACCTTCTAAAAGTCCGTGGGCTGCACCCTTACATATGGCTCCGAAGAAGGAAAACACATGGAGACCTTGAGGAGATTATAGAAGATTGAATGCACGGACGGTACCGGATCAGTATCCGATCCTACACATTGAAGATTTTGCCCACACATTGAACGGAAAGAAATTTTTTTCCACACTGGATTTGGTCAGAGCAATAACCAAATTCCAGTTCAGCCGACATTCCAGACGATATCCTGAAAACAGCAATTACTACACCTTTTGGGCTATTTGAGTTTTGCTTCATGCCATTCGGGTTACGAAATGCAGCACAAACGTTCCAACGATTTATCAATGAAGTCACACACGGATTGGATTTTTGCTACGCATACATAGACGACATCCTGATCGCTTCCAATTCTGAAGAAGAACACTTAGAACATTTAGAAAAACTATTCGAACGGCTCGATACGTATGGCATACAACTCAACCCAGCTAAATGTGTGTTAGGAACCAATCAAGTAAAATTTTTGGGCTATCAAGTATCTGCAGAAGGTACGCGACCACTACCTGAGAAGGTACAGGCCATTTTAGAATTCAAGAAACCTGAGACGATCAAGCAACTCAGACAATTCCTGGATACAGTAAATTTCTATCGTCGGTTTATCCCAGGAGCAGCAAAGGACCAGGCGTTATTACATGACGTATTACGAGGCCCGAAAGCGAAAGGAAAACCTCCGATTACATGGAATCCGCAGTTGGAACAAGCTTTTCAGAACTGCAAAGAGAGTCTATCAAAGGCCATCCTCTTAGCACATTCAGAACCAGAGGCTAAAATTACATTAACTACTGACGCCTCAGATACAGCATTGGGAGCTGTGATTCAGCAACAAACCACCGAAGGTTGGCAACCACTGGCCTTCATGAATAAAAAGCTCAATAGAGCACAAACTAAGTATAGTCCATATGACAGAGAGCTCTTGGCAATCTATACTGCTGTCAGACATTTCACTTACTGGAGGGGCGTAAATTTACAATATTTACGGATCATAAGTCATTGATTTACGCTTTCCAACAAGATTTATTACGCAGTTCTCCGCGACAAGCTCGACATCTGGATTACATTGGACAGTTTTCAACTGACATTCGACATGTGTCGGGAAAAGACAATATAGTCGCGGACACTTTGTCACGAGTGGAAGCGATTCAAAAGGCATCAGACTTTGAGCAACTAGCAAAATCTCAGCTAGAAGATCCAGAACTATTAAAAATCCTGGACGGTAGTATTCCATCATTGCTAGAACTGGTCAAAATCAAAATACCTGGTTCTCCGGCAGAAATCTACTGCGATAAATCAACGCCTATCATGCGCTCTTACGTGACAGAACCATTTAGAGAGCAGGTATTCAAAGCCCTGCATGGTTTATCACACCCAGGAATCAAGACCACAGTAAAAATGGTCACCGAAAGATTTGTGTGGCTAAATATAAAAAAGGATTGCCACAATTGGGCACAGGCATGCATCCCTTGCCAGAAAGCGAAAGTGTTCAAACACACCATAACGGGAACAAGAGATTTTTTAGAGCCTACTAAAAGATTTCAACACATTCACGTGAACATCGTTGGTCCACTTCCGGTATCCATGGGCTATAAATATTGCCTCACGATACTCGACAGATTCACGAGGTGGCCAGAAGCTCTGCCTATGCTCATGACATAACAGCAGAAACAGTAGCAAGACAATTGTTTAATAACTGGATAGCGCGATACGGAACTCCGACCCGCATCACAACAGAACAAGGCCGGCAGTTTGAGTCCGAACTGTTTAATGATCTGGCAAAACTCATTGGATCCTCGCATCTCCGAACGACGGCATATCACCCAGCAACTAATGGGATAATAGAAAGATTCCACCATCAACTAAAAGCAGCCATCAAGAGCCATCAAACGCAAAAATGGTTAGAAGTACTCCCAGTAATTTTGATGGGCGTCAGAGCTGCATAGAAGGAGGACTTACTTTATGAGCCACACCAGCGGAAATGGTCTATGGGGAAACCATACGTTTACTTAGACAATTCCTCAACGAAGTGGACACAAAAGTTTCAAACGAATTCGCCACGCAACTCAAGAAAATTATAAGAGATTTGCGTCCGCAAATAAAAAGACACGGCCAGAAAACCATATTCTGTCACAAGGATCTGGTCAGAACAAGTATTCGTGAGACACGATGCACCCACGGAATCATTGCAGCCTACATACGATGGACCATATCCAGTTCTCAACAGGGGTGAGAAAATATTCAAACTCCGTGTTAACGGACGGACAGTCAACATCTCCAAGGACAGGCTCAAACCCGCTTACGTTCTGGAACAAGAAGAGCCAGAACCAGCCAAAACAATCAAACCCCACAGTTGGACAGCAAAACAGTCCGGACCAGGACTGGACGCGTCTCACGACCACCGGTCCGCTTTTCCGGACTTTAATACAACCAAGGGGGTCATGTGGCGGCCCGTCGCCGCACCGGGCGACGCCGCCACATCAAGCGCCACAGCGCGCGCCCGCCGCGCAGTACGAGGCGCCGCCGCTATGCGGCGCACGACAGTAGCAGCGAACTCGTATTTAAATTCCGACACGCCTAGTTATATAAGGAGCGTCGGCGGCACGCCTCGACACGATCTCTTCTGCGTGCTAAAGACTCTAAAGAAGCGTGCTCTCTGGGCATTACTTTGCCAGAATTAAAAGACCGGCATCATCGGGGAAGTGAACTCTTCGGGCCTTCCATAGTCGAAGCGAGCTCTTACGGGCCTCCGCACACAGGAGCGAGCTCTTACGGGCCTCTTCACATCGGAGCGACCTCTTACGAGCCTCCTATCGTCAAGGCAGCTTCCTGGGGTCTTTGCATAGCAGAGTCAACGAGAGACCGGATCAAAGGCAGGACGCCGTGGCGAAGGAAGAAGGCAGGGCAGCCGCCAACACCACCACCGGGAGTGAAGCAGGACCAGACCCGTAGCCGAACTAGCTTAACGCCCAGATAATCATCAACACCGGCTCCAGAAAACCGTCCTTGTAAGGACGACAAACCGTCTTTCTTAAGACGCAAATCCGTCCTTCTCAGGACGTGGCTCCGCCCTTTTCAGGGCGACCAAATAGCTCGCAACTAGGGACCATCTCTCATTCATTGTGCAATAAAGACAAAGTAAGGACTCCTACCCTCGTCCCTACAAGGGATATATTGTAATTTTGTTTATTAAAAGTAAGTATTTTTGATCGATTTCTTTTTAAAATATCTTCATTAATAATGTAGTTTACAATTTATGAGTTTTCTTACATATTTGTTGAACTTAAGAAGTGAGTAAACACTTGTTAGTTTTAGTGTAGGTTATTTTGCCTCGAATGTGGGACCGTTTTACTGGTAGATGGGGGTTTGGGTACAATTGTAACAATTTTTGTGGGTAAGGTTGTAATAATAATAATAATAATATTCCTGTTTTACATTGTAGATGCCCAGGCAATGTGTCAGGAAAACATCCAGAGGTATAAGCGACAAACAACACTATAAGGATGCTTACGACGAAATTAAAAATGGGACTTTTTTGAGACGAGCAGCAGAGACATATGCCATTAATTATGTCTCTCTGTTGAGATATATACGAAAGAAAGATGCTGCGAACGAAGACAATGCGGCAGAAAATGTTAGTATGGGATATGTAGCTCATAACAGTATAACAGAGTATTTACAGAAGATCAAGAACACCGACTCGCCAAATACCTCATACGTTGTGCAGACATATATTTCTGTCTTTCTTCTAAAGAGGTAAGAAAGTTGTCATTTGAACTGGCTGTTAAATATAATTCGAAGATACCTCCTACTTGGATCGACAATAAAATGGTTGAAAAGGAATGGTTTTGGTCTTTTATGAAAAGAAATCCGGAACTATCTGTCCGCGCA
>JAJVSH010000398.1:0-13938 GCA_021460005.1 Tetramorium alpestre | reverse complement strand
CACACACACACACACACACACACACACACACACACACACACACACACACACACACACAGATTCCATTTTTTTTAATGTACTATTGCATTAGTATCATTTTTCTAATCCTGAAAAATTACATTTAACGAAACATACATATGAAAATTTTTTTATTCATAAAAAATAATAAAAATAATAAAAAGGAGTTTTTAACATTCCTGTTAATAATAAGCAATTTCGACTTTTTAATTCTATTATTTCCTACTCTCGACGTACCTAGAACATGACAGTAAACGTAACAAGAATTTGATCCCAGGAATCTGGTATTTAACAGTCCGTCATTTAGTTAGTCGGTCAGTTTGGTTAGTCAATTTGTACAGAATGTATAAAAATGATTAGTCATAGTTCACACAGATAATTTTACACCTTTGGATCGGTGAAGATCTGTTGAAAAAAAATGCGTCGCAAAATTGATCTTGACAGTCTAAACCAAGATCAAATTTTTTTATTATCTAAAAAAATCTAAAAAATATAACGATCAAAAGTCTTAAAGGAACCATAGGTCAAAAGTTACTCCTTCAAGTAGATATATTCACTTAAAGTTGAGTTTAATTAATTTATTAATCTAAAAAGCAAAAATAAAAAAACAAAAAGCCATTTATTCTTTTTCTTAGCCGAAAATTTTTTATTTTAAAATTATCGTTGTCCGACACTCACGACGAGGACGTGGAAAGATAGGCACATGGTCATGCAATAACAGTAATTGCTGCTTTTACAAAACCTTCGAGTGTCGTGCGTGTGTGTTTGTGAGCTTGTGAGCTTGTGCGTTTTTTTAACAGATCTGCACCGATCCAAAGGTGTAGAATTACCTGTATGAACCATGACCAATCATTTTTATCCTGTATATTGATTAATTTCTCTGTCAGTCAATCATTCAGTCTGTTGTTCCATCAGTTTTGTAAAGACAAACCATTGGACAAAAGGAGAAAAATTAAATCGAAGAGAAGGCAAGAGAAAAATTTATAATTAATTAACGTTTTTTAACCATTAGAATTCTAATTGTCTGAAATATAGAATACTTTCCCATGTTATCCTTTTTCTTTACTTCATTGTTTGCGTCTTTTCATTCTTCGCTTTTTCCTTTTTTCTTCAAATTTTCTACCTAGAATGGGAAATATTTATGCAATGTATTCTAACGTTATTACATTAATTAAGAAAGTTTCAAAAATGTATAAAACTTTAAAAATAAAAATAAAAATATTTTATTCATTTATTTCAACATTATTTTGTGCAGACAAATATATCTAAAAAAATATGTATCTAAATATGTATCAAATATTTATTTGTACGTAGTAAATATTACATATTACATCTACATATAAAATATTTTAAAAAAAATTTAAAAACAAAATAAAGAATTGGTATAGCATTTTCAGTCATGGGTTTCCGCTACTTATATCTATGTGAATACATAGGTTCCGCTACTCTCGTGCTTATTATATACATATATATTTACATATACATATATTTACATTATTATTGCAGTTTCTTAATTCATCTGAAATCTTTTATTGCTGCGTTGTCGGTTTTTGAATAATTACAGCCTATAACGGACAGTATATAACGGACAAGCATATAAATACGATGCGCCTGAATAACTTCAGTTATCGATTTACAACCGGAATTGGCTGTTGTTTGAAGTCAGGCATTCCTTTCTTCACGATTGATAACGCACGAGCATATAAATACGATGCGCATGAATGACCTCAGTTACCGATTTACAACCAGAATTGGCTGTTGTTTGAAGTCAGGCGTCCCTTTCTTCACTTCTTCGATTGATTCGACACCCAAAAAGAAAATAATTTTGATTTATGTGGAATCCTTTAAATCTTAGAGGATTTTATTCTTATTTTGACCTTAAAAGAATTCCTCTGAAGAGAAAAATACTATAAACAAGAGTATTTAAAATAGAAAAAAGTATTTTTCACTTTATTGAAAGGGGAATATGTTTGCTGTAAAACAGTGAGCTTATAGAATATGAGATTATAGAAAAAAATCACTTTGAACGTAAAAAATACATTTTTTGGGTGGATTATAACAATCACCGTCTCTTCAAAGGTATTTGATATTTAATAATACTATAATTAATGATAATTCACACATTGTCACGATTCAGTCTCAATTTTATTGTTACTTTTTTAAAGATTAAATATCGAGAATCCTTAGTTAATTAATTATTTATTTAATTAATGAAGAATTCTAAACGTAATTTTATAATATAATGTAGGATTCCATCTAAATTGAATAAAAAAGTAATAAATTATGCAGTATCCAAAAACTCAAAAAAAGTTAAGCTATTCTTCGGACTAGTTAGATGTTATTAAAAGGATCCTCGGTTTTTATGGAAAACTGATTCAAATTGCTCCGTTCTGAAATATGTTGTAATTTTTATAATTCTAACAAATATCTCCATTATTATAATTACATAAAATCAAAAAATATGGAGCTCTGAAGTCATAGTATCTAAGTGCCTGCCATATCTTTTTCATATAAACTGATGTCTTTTTTTTATGTGTAATGGGTAGGGGAGACCGGGGCTAAAAGTAACAGGGGTAAGTAGTGACACGTCCAAATGAATGTGTTTCAAACAAAATAGCATAAAAAAAACAGATATATATCTCCAGTCGAAAAGTGTATTTGACGCGCAGTAGCGTCTGCAACGTTACTGGATACAGTTATACACGTGATAATGAAAAGTGCGGGTTAGTAAATTTTTATTTTTTTTTTTGGTCTTAAACTGATAATAATATTGCTATAGCAAATAATTTATGCTATATAAAAATGTTAATATGCACTTTTTGTATCTGGGTAAAAAGTAACATTTCGCAGAAGCAAGTTGTAACACATTAAGGTAATGAATTATTTAAATTTGTAAAAATGTATCACATTTTAGTTTGCTTTTGTGAGACAGAAACAGATAATTAATCGGATATTGATATTGATTTCTTTAATTTTAATCATTCTTTAATTTAAGTTTTAATTAATTTCTATAATTTATAATTTTTTCAATATTATTTTAACTAAATTATTATATTAAATTATCGAAATTATATTAGAAACACAAATTTTTGTTAATTTCAAATTGTTAAGAGAGGAATACTTATTTTCGTTTTCTTTTTAATTTTAATTTTGTTATTAAAATTTGTTATATATATCTACATTTAAGATTAATGTCTGGTTAGTTGCAGAATATAATTGTATTCAACAAATATCAATAAATATAAATAATAATGATAATCAGTGTCTTATGTTACAACTTACCCCATTATATGTTACAATTAACCCAAAGCATGGGGCTAAAAGTAATAATGGTCATTTTTTATGAAACTGAAAGTAATTCTTATATTTTTAAATAAAATATTCTTCAAAACAATACATGATTTCGAAGTCAGAACATTCGGCACATGAATCTTTCTTCATTTATATTATTCGTTTATTGTATAAGTATTACAATGATCAGTAAACAACTTAAATACTAACCGTGTGTGCTTTATTGCTTGCCGCATTATACATATAATCCTGTCATTTTTCTGTAAGGGGGGTCTCCCCTATATATGTGTTTGCGATCAATCGAAGTCAATTGGAGTCACACACTAACTTTTAATCTTTTTGCTTGAGATGTTATCGCAATTAATACAAATTGACGCAAATTGATGAGAATCGTTGTTTATTTCAACTGGAGGTTTATTCAATTTTTCTGCCTGAATTAAATATTGAATTTTCTGCTAGTTATCAAACATATTGATTCGCTTCGTTACTCGCACAAGAGAAGCTTGTTTGCATATATAACAGTAAATTCTATTATAATTGTTTATTTTATTCATAATTAGGATGAGTTAAATACATAATCGAATTTTGAAAAAATATAATTCGCGCAAAAGCATTGTATATTTTATTAATTACGAAAAGAATCAAGTAATCGAGAATCTAATAATCGGGAAATGAGAATATGTTCATATCTTATCACAACAAAATTACCTTTTTAAAAAAAAGGTAAAAAAAGCGTCAAGTATATGCCCGCAAAAAATGCTCTAAAAAAAGTAATGATATATTATCAAATTGCGCTAACTATAAAACCGTGTATTTACATCAACCAGAAAAGCTATTATTTTATTATTACTCTTTAATAATAAAATGCCATGCAATAATTAATACGATTCTGTACAGTATTCAAAATACTTGGCGCTGCTAAACCGAATATGTTATAATTGTTTTATTAACAAATCTTTATAATCGAAATTACGTACTAAAATATTTATAAAAACTACAATGATGTCTTTGCAATCTAAATTACGTAATTAATCTCGCCAGAACACATTATGCATATATAACAAATGTAATTAAACTTATTCTTTAAACTTATTATTTTTTTGAGTTTAGCAGCGCCAAGTATTTTGAATAGTCAAAGTTCATTACATTATATGTGTAATTCTAGCCATTCGAAAGAGTCAAAGGACAAAGAAATCAACGATCTATTGTTTGTTTAGTTTGTAGTTAGAATTTTTTGTCCGATTATTCTAATTGAATTCAATTTGATAATATTATAAGTATAAACCGACTTGACACTTTTAAAATCGTCGGACATCCGTCATCAGAATTGTCGAATAAGAGTCTAATAAACAAGACATATAAAGGTATGATACATACTTCGATATTATACATTCATAAACATAAATAGAGTTTATTCTCCTAACATCGACAAATAAATTTTTATTCTACAATCGATTACATATTTCCTATTTAAAAATCTTTAACACTTTCATCTTGTAAAATAAAAATAGCCTGTCTTCATTTTGTATCGTTGTAGATTGTGAAGTGATCAAAAATTGCTCGATTGAGATTTACGTTGTTTAAAAAAAAATCTCGTATAACGCGCCAGTTGAGATATCTTGCTGCATACTCTTGATTATTGGTTTTTTCATTGCTCGCAAAATCGTGCCCTTTGTTTCGTCGCTCACAGAAGATTTTATAAACAAAATACATAATATAAATTTTAAAATTCGTGTATCTAATAGTTTTAAGACATAAACTGCATACTTACTCGATCTACATCTTAATTGTTCTTCTCTTTCCTCATTTATATCCCCATATGTATGCAGCATAAGTAAGAAATATTTATTAAGGAACTACTATAAATATTATAATTGAAAAAAATACATAATTCAGTTTTTTTAAAGCAATCAGACCGTTACAGATGTTTTCAGCAATAATTCGAACAACATCAATTTTTTCTTTAACACGACGGTACATTAGCAATAATGTCAAACAAATGAGAAATCCATCATTATACGTTTCGTCTAATAATTTTACACTCATAAGAGCATTAGAGTTAATAGAAGAGTTTGCCGATAATCTAATAAACATACGTGGAAAATGCATGGATGTCGGTTGTGGTCCAGGAAATGTAACACATAGTCTTTTATCAGTATTGGATGAAAATGCAGTAATAATTGGTATGTATTATAAAATAATAATATAAAATAGTATAACATAATAAATTAGTTTTTAATACAATAATTATATATCATAAAGGTACGGATGTTTCACAAAATATGATTGAATATGCAAAGGAGACGTACAGTATAAAGGGACGACTTGAATTTGATGTATTAGATATACAAACCAAAGAATTGCCTAAGAAATACGTTTCTGAATTTAATCACATATTTTCAATATGCACATTGCAATGGTGCAATGATATTAGGTAAGAAAAATTTTGCACAAGAGGAATATAATTATAATTATAATATATACTTAATTATAATATATAATTTTGGTAAGATTCCACATTAGTGATAACTTCATCGATTTTGATATAATATTATCAAATATCTCGTTCTTCGACTCGCATGTAGAAGATTCTAATTATTTACTATTTATAAAAAATTATTAATACATATAAAGCGGAAGGTCGTGGTTCGACACTGAGCTGCAGTACTATTGAAATGAATTGAACAAATATAAACTATACAAACATACATTAAATGCTATATATAATTTATGCTTTATATTTTATGGATATAGTTTGTATGTTATTTACATATCTATATACATGTACTTAAGTAAGTACGTAACACATTCGCTGTCACCAGCGCCAATTGGAGCCGCTCATTATTTGACACATGTCAGCGACTCCGATTTGGCAGTAAACGCGTTAAGCAGATTAAAAGGTTTCGATCTTAGTTTATAAGTTATAAACAATTAATTACTCTTATGCTTGATTATTACTTGATTTTGCAAAATTATATGTTGGAAAAGCTAAATGCAAGTTTTTGCATTATTAAATTTAAAATATAATAATCACTTCAATCTTATTAATTTTAATAAGCATATTTTAAATGCCCTATTCGAAAACGCTTATTGTAAAATATATATTTCAATTGTAGATTTACTCCAATAACAATTTTTTCAGAAAATTTAATTTTAACTTTTTTTTCTTTATCAAATAGACAAGCGTTTAACAATATTCATCGTATGCTTCAACCTAATGGAACTGCGCTTGTACTTTTAGTAGCAAATCATGATATATTTGATGTTCTTAAAAATTTGGCACATGATATTCGTTATGCATCGTATATACCGGTAAATATTATATTAATGTATAAGTGCTATGTACATAAATATTATAATTGTTTAATCTTCATTTACAAATTACTAATTATTTTTTATTATGTGTTATTATTTGTTAAATACTACTCTTGCAAAGGATGAAATCAAAAACATTTCGCCATATCAAGATTCAGTTAATCCTCGCAAGGAATTAAAAGAATTATTACAAAAACTTAAATTTAAAGTTATCCATTGTAGTCTGCGAGATACATATTTTACCGACGAAAATGAAGTAGTATGGAATGTGGATAAATTTGCAAGTAAGTCTTTAATAATACACACACACACATATATATGTATGTACAATATATACATATACATATATACACACACACACATATATATACATATATATATATATATATATACATATCGTTAAAAAGTTTAGAAGCAGTGTGTAAGCGAAATTTGACAAAAACAAAGAATTTCTATGAAATGTGATTAAAAAGAGAAATGTTTTTACAAATTGATCAATATATGTAATAAAATTTTATTGTATTATAGCCGATTTTTTTGAACATGTTAACAAAAAGTTTATAATGGCTAATTGTTGCAAAAATTTTGTTTAATCATTTGATCAAAAACTCAATACTTTCTGAGATAATTAACCGTACCGGAATTTCCAATAAATATGTATACAAGGTGTTTGGTAATTATTACCTGGACACAACGGTCTTGTGCAGGTAGGATGGACTAAACTGATTCGGAAAGTCGTCTACCATTTTGCACCTATCGCAATAGTTGACAAGTTATTAATTATTGAAATCTGATTTTAAAAAATTTTCTCTGTTACCTGACGTGCTAGGGACTTCAATCTAGGCTCAAATTAAAGCTTGAATTTTGCACTACAACATTCATATAAGAAATATTAAATAAAAATACGTAAACACACTTGTCTACACTCGTTTGCGCGCGGCGGTGCGCACGAGTACAAGTAGTACGTGGAAGGTGACAACGCATTAACATTGACATCTAAATATCTATTTATTCTTCTCGAAATGTACGTTATAGTGCAAGATTCAAGCTTTAATTTGAGCCTAGTTTGAAGTCCCTAGCATGTCAGGAAATAAAGAAAAAAATTAAAAAAATTTTTTAAAACCAGATTTCAATAATCAATAACTCGTCAACTATTGCGATAGGTGCAAAATGGTAGAGGACTTTTCGATTCAGTTTAGTCCACCCTACCTGCACACGACCGTTGTCGTCAATAATTACCAAATACCCTGTATACATAAAAATTGAACTTTATGCTACAATTAGTAATTGTAACTGTTCGGGATAGAACGAGAGATTAAGCAATTAGCTCGAGGAAATCTCGCGATCGTTTCGGTTTTCGTGTTTGTGCGACTCGTCTCGAGACCACCAGAAAGAACTGTTTACTGTTTTTCTACCTTTCTTCGAAAGGTCGTCGGCCGTTAGTACGCGCTTTGTTCTGAACGTGGTACTTGTCTATGGACGTCGGCAATTAGCCAAAATAAAACCATGCGTGTCAAGCCACCTTCAAGCAGTTGATTGAGTCAGCTGTTTTGAAGCCGCATTACCTGGTAACTGAACGAAGTCATCGCCAGAACAAAGACTCGAAACGCCTTTATAAGCTCCGCGATCTACTCGCAAGGGCCTAGTCAGCAATTGCTTCCTTGCCTAACGAGCACCTCTGTATTTTTTGGAATGGTTAGATTCTCGCGTAACGAACAGTTGCTTGCTGTCGCGCGTGTATACACTGTTAAAACGAATGTGTGAATGTCACACACTTTTTGCGTGTGATGCGTGTCTCCCGCATTAAGACATCTATGAGTGTGTGAATTTTCAAAAAATGTTTGACTATTCACTCATTTATAAAAAATTCACTCATAGATGTCTTAACACGGGGGACTCGCATCACACGCAAAAAGTATGTGATATTCACACATTTGTTTTAACAGTGTACTCCGGATTGCCTGTCCGCGGACAGGTCCCGTAAGAAACTCTTTATTAAACTGCGGATTGCTTGTCCAGCGAACTGTAAATATTGTAAATATATATTTTGTTAAAGAGAGTCTACTCTCTACCGGTTTAGTGTTTTCTTCGCATCACAGTCGCCGATCCTCTTTTTTCTTTGCTTCCGTTTCGAACAGAAACATAAACGCTTTTTTCGACATTTATTAAATTCTGGTATTAAATTAATTATTCTTTGTTATATTTTCAGCTATTATCTTATCCATTGTCGAATTTATTAATAAGATGCCACATGACGTTAAAGAAGAATTCAGAAAAGATCTTATACATCAATACATGGAAAAAAAAATTATTTACAAACGAGGAACCAATCAAAAAAACTATGTATTAGATCCTCATAAATTATTAATAGCCTTTGTGCAGAAAATGTGAAAATATATTCGTATACACAATGGGTTTCTTGTTAACCCCTTAAGTGGCAATGACGCCATATGACGTCAAATTTTTTCGTGCCATAAGCGGCAATGACACCATATGGCGTCAAATGTATTTTCTCGCAAATCGTTGTTGCAATTGTTTTAAAATTATATATACAGGGTTTTTTTGGATCGTACAATATGTATTTTTGATTAAAATTGACAAATTCAAAATGGCGAATCCAATATGGCGTACAAAAATGTCACAATTCGAAAATTGATTTATTTCATTAAAACTTATTGTCTAAGGGTTTTTTGGGTTGCGGAATATGAATTTGTGATTAAAATTAACAAGTTCCAAACAGCGAATTCAATATGTCGAGCAAAAATATCAAAACCAAAAATGAACTTATTTTATTAAAATTTCGTGGTCAGCTGTTTTTCAAATCGTAAAATACGTATTTGCAGTTATAATTAATAAATTCAAATTAGCATCTAACTAGCAGATCTAATATATGGAGAATAGAATGTTACATAATTCTAAATAAAAATATAAAATACAAAAAATTATAAAATTTAAAATAAAAAAATTTAAAAAATAAAATAAAATAAAAAAAGAAAAACTAGAATGTAATTCCCATTCTGTAGACTCCTCGTGGCACATTCTTGGGTCGTAAATAAAAATTTACCAGCTAATGCAGAGGGTCTTGAAAAATATATATCTTTAAAACTTTTTTCTCATTTATTAGACGTCAATAATCGATTTTTCTTTAAAAAATTTTATTTTTGCACTGATAAATTATATACAAAACAAAAAACACGAAATTTTTATAAAATACGTCAATTTTTGGCTTATGTAACATTTTGTCCGCCATATTGGATCCGCCATTTTGAATTTCACAATTTTGATCACGTAATCGTATTCTGCGATCCAAAAAACCCCTGGATATAAAAAATAAAAAAATTTTTTCTGCCGCCTGGAGCACATTCAGACAAAACCAATTTGTCGCCGAAGGGGTTAAACAGGAATTTATTTTAAAATAAACTTGTTCATTTCTCTGTTTATTGTTAATAACAATAATTCTATAAATAATGGACAGAGCGCGAGACAATATATTTTTAAACATTCATACGATTAGCATCTAATCCTATCTTCAGCTCAAATGTCTTTCGTTTCTGTAGGCAGCAGGAATCCGGACCGAAATGAAATTTCCAGTCCGGTTACGGTTACGGTCTAAGCATATGTTCAAATTTTGGTTTCGGTTTCGGTTCTATTTCTTTTGTCAATGACGGTGATTGTAATCGTTTGAATTTCGGTCACCTTACCAGTCTTTTTCGGTTATGGGAATATCAAATAATACAATTAATATATAAAGTTACACTTTAAGTTACACTTTAAAAAATTCATGTTTATTATTGTAAATAAAAAGTTACACATCATTGAGAAGTTCCAGATTTTGTATAAATCTTCTTTTTTCTTTCTTTCCTCCATTTCATCGACAGCAACTTGCAATTAGTTATTTGGTCGTTTCAAGCTTGTTTGTACTAGTTTTCTATAAAAACATTAATTTTACAAAAATTATTATAGTACAAGCAAGAAAATAAAAAAATAACCCTCTATAGACATTGTGTAATATCGCTACTTATCTAGAAATTAGAAATTAGAACTAATCATCTACTGTTTTAAAAGTTCAATTCAGATTTTTAAACTTTGTTATAAAAAAGCCGGAAAAATTGAAATATTATATTTAAAGTTTTAAAAATTTAATTTTACTCTTATAAGATCTTATTCTTTTGTATTTATTTTATGTTCAGAAATTAGAAAAAAAATTTCTTTTTAAAATCAACTGCGTGTCTATGGAGAGATTAAAAATATGAATGTAAAATTACAAACGTACATGTCATCTTTATTGATAAAAATTCTATTAGTTCTGACCAATAGTTGATCCTCCAGGATTGCTTGATTGATATTCGTTCTTAGCGGGGATAGTATAAATTTTAATCCTGAGAACAATCGTTCGATGCTCATTTGCGTGGCTGGTATCGCCAGAACAATCATCGCCTAATTTGTATAATTCTGGTTGTCATATTTTTTTTTGCCAAAATTCTAATTAGTTTTTCTTGAAATTCGCCTCTGCTCTTAATTATAGCTTTCAAATAAGATTTCAATCCATTGCAAGGAAATATGTCCATTTAATTAAATAGACGACAACGATGATCATGAAATTCCAGAATTATGATGTATCTTTTTTAATTTGAGAAAGCTTTCGAAATCATCGCTCGTTGACTTTGACTCACTTGATGAGCATTCTTGTGAATTAAAGTTTGATGTCGTCAAATTTTCTTGCAGGGACATCATCTTTATCCAAAGATGTTTCAAATGAATTTTTGCTTTTTCCATGCAGATAGTACAAACCGAAGTATCTGTTACTTTATTATAAGTAAAATGTTTATGAGCTTTATTAGTAGTTGTCCTACCCACATCGTTTGATTTCTAAGTGCTTCTCTTCACACGAACTCACTACTCACAGTACTCATTACATTCTAGTGCACATGGTCCTTCGCCGAATGCGCGGACCATGGAGGAACACTTCATACAGGGCGTTTTTCAACTATGGACATTATGATACATAAAATATGATACATAAAAGAAAGTTTCTATTGGCTCAATTGGCTGTATATTATCTAGAATATTTTGTTAGATAATATATGGCTAATAGAATAATTTTGTGCAACACAGTGTCCGTAGTTAAAAAACGTTCAGACATATTAAGAATAGAGCGACCTGGTTGACTTAAATAAAATAACATAAAAAACCCGGTCCAAAAACTAAAATAAAATTTTTGACCCGGTTGCGGTCCATTAGTCTGCATAATATTTCAGTCCTGTTTTCAGTTTCGATCCGACTAAAATAACGGTTACCGATTTATTTTATCGGTTATCGGTTTCGGTTTCGGTCCGGTCCGAGTCCCTGATATATGCTACTATATGTATAGAAAAATCTATTTCATCTATATCATCTTTAGAAATATAACAGTCCATACTATTATTTTATTTATTGAAATCGGTCAAAAGTATCACAGCATTTATTATATTGCTTTAATTCCCTTATAGCCTTTATAGTTAATATTGCCGATAGTATAGGAACTTGCATTTTATTTTTTAACTTATTTTTTATGATATTCATTTGACTATATAAGCTTTCTACTTCCGCATTTGAATAAGGTAAAGTTAATACTTGCGTAGCAAAATCTGCTAAGTGAAAAAATCGATTTTTACCTGCACGATTTATAAAATTTTTAACTTCACACCAAAATGCTTTGATATTTATACAATTCCACTTTATGTAACTAATATTTTCATACTGTGTTTCAATTTTGCTGATTAAATCATCCGATTTTCCAAAATATTCTAATAAACCTGTCAATCTTTATTTCTATTTGCGATCGCATTGAACATAGACTCGCAACTCGAGATATCGATTGGTTTGAGTATCGAAAAGAATCGAACGTTAGATATATAAGCGGTACAAGGAGAAAACGAGTGAATATTAAGNCCCCCCCGACCCCAGCTTACATAACTAATATTCTGTTACAATGAAATACGGCGTATTCGTCCGCGCGTGTCTCGGCATAGCCGTCGATTTTGAGTCATGTCTAAAAATATCAATTAGATGCGTGCATTCGGTTGTTTACATGCAAGGTTGTCGAAGATCCCCTCGGTCGCGAGTATCGAATCGATAGATCACGGTAGCATCAACGCGATATCCAATCCGAGAATCGAGGAAATTTACTGCCAATTACTTTTTGCCTTGTGTACGGATACCTCATTCTCCCTTGTGACTACCTGCCAGACTATGTTGGAAACTGCTGATGAGGAAAGGGACGGCGAACGAAGGAGAAAAGAGAGAAACCGAGAGCAAAGGAAAAGCCCGATGAGACGACGATGTAACGCTTAACGGCTAGACTATATTCGGCCGCTAAATATGCACCACGTAGGTACGTTTTCTTCGCATCGGTGTATTGCACTCCAGAAATAAAGAACTCGATCGACACGTGTAAAGACAGTATAAATGCGGATGAATAATTTAAACATTACATTATGATCAAAATATTCATAATCGTTAAAGAATGTAATCATCTTTTATTTATGCATACATTTGCTATTTTTAAAATACTGAATATTTAAATGAGAGAGAGAGAGAGAGAGAGAGAGAGAGAATTAAATTTGTTATAAACCAGAACTCATAGTAAACAAAAATTGAAGAGAAAATTTTGCTATTCATATGACTGAAAATTACTTTGAAAAAATTCGTGACATGGATTATATATAAAGAGAGATTTATATCATGAATTCTGAATATTCTGTATAAATATAAACATGCGGATGCTTGTGAAAAGGTATCTCACTGAGAAGATTATTATAATCTACCGCAAGCATATACACACCATTCATACTGCATTTAGCGAAATGGCGAAATCTCGGCTCGAACAATGACGTAACGATCGTTCCTGAACTTCTCACGGTTTCGTCGATTTCTCCTGATTCACGACATGTGCGAAAGGTATCAATTAAATCACTAGAACATCGGGAGTTACACAGGTATTCAAATTTTATCTAGTACTTTGGTGCAAATGCTTTTACGTTTAAAGGCATTACGCAAATTTCTTCGCGTTTTATGCGATAGATAGCAAGAAAATTTCGCAATTCACAAAACAGCATCGTCATTGAAAATACACACATTTACTTCTAATCTTTACTCATTGGTTTCAATGTTATGAATTGAGGAACAGCAAATACGATAAAAAATAAAATATAATATCAATACTGAAAAATAAAAGAAAAATGTTAAGATAAAAATATTAACGATAATATTAATTTTGATTGCGTTATTAGTGTTGAAAAATATGTGAAATCAATCATTATAATAATTATTATA
>JAJVSH010000396.1:24896-38361 GCA_021460005.1 Tetramorium alpestre | reverse complement strand
GTTATAGCAACGTACACACAAATAATTACGATTGTCACTGTTGTAATAGGAACGAATGATACAACACGTAGCAGTATTTATCCACTGATTTGGTGGTCTATTAATTATTCGTGAAGAATTTCGTCGCATTAATTGATACGGAGGGCACAATTTCCAATTTCTCGTTCCTCAGTACAAGTTCAAATGTTCGTTTGATTAATTTATTTGATTTACAGGTTTTAGCACTTTTCTTTTAATTCAATTTGAGTTATCCCACCGCTGTCATCAAAATTTTGTCACGAACTGTAATGATTTCGAGTCCGTTTTTGGGTCAATACATTAAAGTAATTTACCCGGGTTTTGGACTTAATTCTCTTCTTCTAAACCAAAAAGAATATCGCAATCGATAAACTTTGAAACGAGGGTCATTCTTATTTATTTGATTATAATTTGGATAATTAATTCCAAACTCAATTCTGATTAATTTAAATGTATTATTTTTAAAATTAACAGGTTCTATCGGTTTCGATTTATTGTTTTTAATTTCGAGTTGTTTTAATTTTGAAATAAAAGGGAAGGGATCCTTCCCTAATTCCAAAGCTTTTTTAATTTGAAATTTAACCTTTTTAATTTGAATGCGAATATCGGCTTTTAATTTTTTTGTTCACCATTGGGAAAGAAATAATTATTGCAACACTCTTTGGATGCAATAACTAAAGGAATACTCAATCGCTACGCTCTTTGGCAGCGACAGAATTTAGAAGGATTGGATAGTCGCTACGCTCTTTGGCAGCGACAGAAGGTTTGGGTTTGATCGCAACACTTTTTGGTTGCGACAGAGAATTAAACCGAACCTTTTTTTCACTTAATGAATTCTTAACTACCTTTATTTAAGATTGGTTTACAAACGCGATATCGAATATTGAACTCGACAAAGACCAGAACTGTAACTGTAACTATCATCTACTAAAACTAACTGTCGCAAACTGGCGCTGCTTATTGACGGTCCTTAATTTATACCTAATTGATTATACCCCACTCTGGTTTTAGCGCATATTTTAGATGGAGGAGGAAGGTTTTATTTCACATTCCGTTCTCACGTCTCGCGGACAATATCGATCAGTAACGTTAGAAATAATCAATAGCAGTTGCATTCTTGTTGATATTTGCTTTAAATTTAAGTTTAATTTTGTAGTACCTTACAAGGTTATGAGTCGGTTCGCGTTATAGCTGTCAGTGCAGAGCAGATGCCGCGTAACAGTGCGCTCTTGCGGTAAAAAAAACGAACCTGGACATTTTCCGGGGCGACGATGACGTTTCTTAAATGAAAATTGCCCATTTTAGACTTTTTTAAACTTTACATCGCGATATCTCCGCTCGTAGTTCACGTAGAATAAAAATAAAAATACTTTCATTATATAATTCGATTCTAAGCTTTCGATTAAGCCAACTTAGAATTCGATCGGTTCAGTCGTTATTGAAATCCGATAATCGAAGGATTTCTCATAACAACATTTCGCGTAATAGAGGCACGGCCGTGTCTCCCGGCGCCCGCTGCGCGTAACTTGGCGCGCGAGACACTAGCGTGCCTCTTGAATTCTATATAATAAGAAATTTAATAACCAATCAAAAAACGCGTTATCAAAAATATTAAGTCAGAACAACGACTTATGAACAAACACTAAATGTCAATGAAAACCACTCTTAAATACTTAAATAACGCGCCCATAAAAATGTACCCTTGATTATTAAAAATTAAGAATTATTAATTTGGAGCCCTCGTAATTCATAGGTACGGACCTGAAATTCCATGCCTAGGGCACCCTGTGTTACGTGCTACGGCACTGATGGTCTAATTTCGATACCTTTGCGAACGCCTTTCCACTGGAGCAGATCCAACGGAAATTCCCAGAATTTCCGAAATTAAGTCGAATATCTCGAGAACCAATAATCGTAGAGTTACCAAAATAGTCTTAAAATGACCCCTGACCTCTGTAGAATCTAAAAAGGGTCTTTCCAAAAATTTGGAAAAAACCGAAGTTTCTCCAAATTTTCGGAAAAAATGAAAAATGCTCCATTTCTCCTAATTTGTCCAAAAAAAACGTGTTTCCAAATTTTCGGAAAAAATTCAAAATTTCCAAATTTTTGGAAACAGCAAAATTAACTTCTCAGACCTTCGTCCGCAAAAGTAAGACCATCCCCATTCCTCTAGCTCTTACCGTTTAAAAGTTATTAATGTTTAAATATTTTCTTATGTTCCAGAGACTAAGTCCCGAGAGCATACGTACGAGCAGAAATTTCAAAATTCCCAGTGCAGGTGTACTACATATAACAGGTAAAGAAACTTTTAAGTACCAAGTGCACGCGTACTACGTATACTTTTATTAACTCCTATAAAATTTATAAGTCCCCGGTGCACATACACTACCTATATCCATATTACCAAGTATAAAATCTTCTAAGTCTTCAATGCATATGCACTCAAGCATTCCGGAAGGAATCCCCACGCTTATTCTATCGAATATTCTAGAAGGAACTCCACTTCCATGGAAGCTTCTAGAAGGATTCCCCACCATATACCTTAACCTTGACGAATAAATATTAGTTACAGCCAAGACAAAACAGTTCTCGGACTTGTTTGTCTCACAGACGTTCTCGGAAGTGTTTGCGTCAACCAAGGTGATCCTTCTATCTTATCTCAGCTCGAGTTACTTGTAGCTCGACTCGGGTTACTCGTAGATCGTATTAGATTATTCGTCAACACTTCCAGGACTTGTTTGTCTCTCTTAGCACCGCCCATATTCCCACCACGACTCATTCCTTTGTTCTGAAGCCCTATATAACCCGCCCCAACGGAACGAGACTCGGATTCAGCGGGCGACTCTTGCACAGTTAACTTCACGTCGCGTCTTAAATACGGATTCTCCAACAAGTTCTCGTGCAATACACTTCGTCTTTATTACTAATGGATTCCGCGACAAGTCTTCATTCAGTTAACTTCGTTACACGTACTAAAGGATTCATCATTCATTCGTTGTACAGTTCACTTCGTTACTTTTATACGGATTCATCGACCAACTTCACCGTTTCGCTAGTCTCTCGTAGAAGTTTAGCTGGTATAGCGTTCAGTCGCTTACTGCTAACTTTGTGTAAGATTTTATTATATTCAATTCATTGAGCGTTTATTCGCTAATGTGCTGAATATACTAAGCGACAATCCGTTCTTTTCATACAGTTGACAGTAGCTTCAGTTCGCGTTCTTTTTATTCGTCCACCACTTGGACTTAAGACTTTAAAATCACATCAAGTGGAAGCTGTAGCACACTCGACTCTGCAAGCCGTACGAGCCTCTCTGGACCTGGTCTCTGCCGCCGTACGAGCCTTCTCTTGTAAGCCTATCTCTGAGGATTTCAGGTTTTATTACCATTATTACTATTTCTATTACTACTTCAGCACTGTAACTGCCTTATTCCACAATTTGTACTGTAACTAAGAATATTTGTGTGTACCATCGAATCCCCATGCAATATTCTTTCCACTTTTTATTACAATCAATCATATTTCACGCATTAATCTTATATTCACTGATTCTGATATTGTTAATTTATTTTGCTAATTATCATTTCTTTTATTAAATTGATTCACTCAACGACTCTGGTGATTTTCCAATCTTATAACTTCTAATAAGCAACGACAAGTGATTTAATTCTATTCATTGGCGGTCGCCAATGCTTAATGAATAGAATTTCGCCGACGCTTCCTTCGCTAGCGGTCCTCATCGCTGCGAGTTACATCGCGTTCGCGTTCGCGTCGCAAGTGAACAAGTGCTACAATCCAGTTTCTTGATTTCTCGTTTATCTCAATTAATCATATCACTTGCTGGCGGTCCCCTTCGCCGCAGGTATCTTGCTCAAATTATATTCAGGTGCTACCTACGACTGACGTCCGCCGTAGACGAGGCCGAAACCTTGCAAAAGGGCCGAAACTCGCTGACGGTTGATCGATTTTCGTGTCTCTAGCATTTGAATTCAACCGCGTATTAAAATCATTTCATACGAGAATTAAGAACGGATCAATCCACGTTAGCGGTCCCCTTCGCTGACATTCGCTGCGTCTTACACTTTTATTAAATGCAATTAATAGATCACTTGTTGTCTCTTATCAAACAATCTACTCAATTCCTTCTCCATTAACTTACAAAGTCGACGTACATTCAATCAAACATCGTTTTCATTTAGATTCTCTTCAAGCGACAGCAATCGTATCAATTATGAATAACAGTCAAGAAAACAAAGTGAGTACCACAGCGTATTAATCGCTTGGACTCTTGCAAATCTAATTCTATTTCACTTTCTTCAAACA
Source organism: Tetramorium alpestre (assembly GCA_021460005.1). Taxonomy (NCBI): domain Eukaryota; kingdom Metazoa; phylum Arthropoda; class Insecta; order Hymenoptera; family Formicidae; genus Tetramorium; species Tetramorium alpestre. The sequence goes on along the minus strand of JAJVSH010000396.1, from coordinate 34,020 downwards.
GCATAAAAATCTACCATTTCTCAATCTTAAAGCAGCTGCTAATCTTGTAGAGCGTTCAATCGCTTACAGGTTGAGCAATTATTTCCACATCATTCTATCTCCAGTTGTCGAGCGAAAGGTCTTAGAGCGTTCATCCGCTTAGGACTTAGCCACTGACAATTCCTGCCTTATATCCGCTAGGATTGCATAGCGTCCATCCGCTTGCAGCCTGAGCGAACCTCTCCTTTAATCCCCTGGTCTCGCAAAGCGTTCATCCGCTTGCATTCCGAGCGTAATCCGTCTTTAATTCGCTAGTTTTGTAGAGCATCCATCTGCTTACATTTCCGAGCGTATTCCTTCAATAATCCGCTAGGTTTATAAAACGTGCAGCCGCTTAAATCTGAGCGAATCCCTTTTACCTTATTAACAGAGCGTCTATCCGCTTGTTACATTCAGTCTCCACTGTTTCCCAACGTGTGGCGTTTATCCGCCGCCGTCTCCTTCCAAATTCTTATTCTCTGTTTCCCGACGTGTGGCGTTCATCCGCCGCTGTCTCCTTCCAAATTTTTATTAAAACGGCAGCAAGATTAACGGAGTGTACAATCTATTCCGAACTACTTCTGAAACTTATTCTGACGCGGAAGAAACATTGAACTCATAAATACACCTAAATAAAAACGCCGACTTATATTTTGTTTCAACATCTTTTTATTTCCAATATCCTTCTTACTCTTTCTCTCACTCGGATTCATTCACTCACTCAGACTTTCTTACTCAGGTTATCTCACATTAAATGGAAATTAAGCTCTCGCCATCCCTGGTAAAGCCGGTGTAAGCAGATTGACCAAAAACAAAAGGAGAACACCTTCCGCCAAGAGCGCTCAAGCAGCACGAGAAGGAAGAAAACGTCTGACTGCAATAAAATCGATAATCTTATTATTTCGCTATCGACATTACATTCGTTACACACAATTAATTTTGGTGGCAACGGTCATTTAAATTTCTTAACTCTAAATAGCATCTTCTATAATTATTCAAATAATCATTCGGTAGCACAAGTTTCATTAACTTCTTTTTAATAAATAACTTCAATTAATATTCAATTAGCAAAATCATACTTACGCAGAAGTCACACCCAGACGTTACATATTAATTATTTTGGTGGCAGCGGTGGGATAGGAAAAATTAATTCCCTTTTTGTCAAGGAAAGTGGAATTAAAAGATTAGTTCCCCTTTCTGTCCGATAGTGAAAGAGAGTGAGATTGGAAAAATTTAAGCAGACAAATCTTTTTCTTTTTATTTTCAGAGAAGGAAAATAACCAAAAAACTTCATTATGCCTAACACACGTTCTCACGCATCTTCCGAAGTAGGTGATGACTTCGAAAACTCTCAGAGGAGAATAACTGAAATCGAAATCATGGAACAAAGACTAAGAGACAAAGAAGAATTACTTAAACAACAAGCACAAGCACTTCAAAAAAAGCAACAGCAATTAGGAAAAATTGAACAGAATCTCGAGAAGGAAAGAAATGCAGCAGTAAGTATTGAAAGCTTGAGCTCCGTACTTCATAAACTCCAACAAAATATTAACTCGCTTAGCGAATTACCTCAGCAAGTTCGACAGATGGAAAATAATCTTCCAGCATTCAGAAAAATACCTGCACAAATTCAACGTCTTGACGAACAAGTCACTGAACTTTTTTCACAAACAGGAAATCACAATCCTAATATGAAATCACAGAGTCGTGAACACTTTCAAGAATCACATTCAACTAATAATAATAATAACGCTAACGATTATTCTTTTCACCCTCCAGTAAATCAAACCTTTTCTACGCAGCAGGAGATTGCGTCCCCCATTCGTTTCAAGGATGTCATTGATTCCATTCCAAAATACGATGGACACAAAATGTCCGTATTTCAATTCAGCAAAATGTGTGATCGAGCACTCAAACTTATTCCCCCTCAACAGGAAATCTACCTCATTCAACTAATCGTGAATAAATTACAGGGCCATGCTTATACCGCCGTAGAAGGCATGAACTTTCATACAGTTGCACAAATGACAAGTCAATTAAAGAAAATATTCGGTCCAAATAAATCTCTTAATCAATATCGAGGTGAGCTCGGAAATCTTTACATGTATCCAACGAGGATCTCTTCAGTTACATTGAGCGAGTCAAAGACTTGCGAACCGCGATTGTAGATGGAGAAACAGAAATCAACGGAATACTACGATTTCTCGACGAAGACAAGATAGATTATGAATGTCTCGAAGCTTTTATTAATGGACTTCCATCAGAATTATTAGTGCGCGTCAAGTTAGAACCAAAACAATACGATTTAAACAGCGCCATTGCTCTTACTACTCAATTATCGAAAACTTTAGAAGCAGAAGCACGTCGAAAGAAGAACTCATATCCTATTAGAACGAACTTGCCTTCTCCACGCGTTGATACTCCCACTAACCAGCCTCGTTCAACTCAACTTCCTCCGCAATTAGCGGTCGCACCAAATCGAAATCCGTCATTCATCAGACTTCTTATTCCTGGCCAACCTGGACCAAATTCTCCCTCAGGTAACGTATGCCGTTATTGCAAAAGCCCTGGTCATCTTATAAACAAGTGTCGCAAATTAGCATATCGCCGATCACTACAAGAAAATGCTTCAAGTTCTACAAGTTTCTACTTCCAGCCCGGGAAACGCAGCAAGCGTTCCGGAAGCCAGCAACGTCCGCCACGATGCAAACCAAACGGGACGCCCCAGTCAAATTCTTCTTCGGACTGTTCGATTCCAAGAATCAACGGACAGCCCAGGCCGATCTCCGCAAGGGTGAACAAAATTTTCAAAGCCAGCTAATCTCCTATCATCACGTTTTCTTCATCTCAATTGATTGATAAATGCGCCTTTATGTTAGACTCCGGTTCTGACATTCAGTTAATCAAAAAGAAATATGTTGATTCAGCTGTCAACATCAATAAAAAAGATATTTTAACTTTGCAGCGTATCTCGCAAGAACCTGCCTTAGGGTCCACAACTATCATTCTACTTGGAAAAGCAACCGAGTTTCATCTGGTGCCTGACGATATCGCCTTCCAATCACATGGAATTTTGGGTACCAGCTTCTTAAAGGATAACCGCGCCATGATCGACTTCAACGACAGGTGTCTACGATATGACGGATTCCATTCACCGAGGATGAATATATTAATCTAAAACCGCGATCTGTCACTCCATTTCATGTTTTGGTAACCAATCCAGAACTGTCCACGGGATATTTACCCTTCATACGTTCATTCAACGAAATTTATTTGGGAAACGCAATTGTAACCAACACTAATGGCAAAGTTTATCTTCCAATTTTCAATACACTCGACCAGAAGTACAACATGGAAGTACCCTGCGTTACACTTCAGGAGTACGACATCGCTAACTCATCGACCCCGAGAGCCATCGACGAAGATTCGTATTCTCCCACAAGCGACATGAGCATTTCCAGTCTCTGCAATTTATTTACTCCATTTGACACCCTTGACAGGATACCTGCCGAGGTATAGAACAATCCTGCAGTGCTAGCATTCCTTGTGAGCAATCGCTAGCCTCTGGTCGTCGAAGTAATTTTTTTATTTCCTCTGAATCTCATAATGATCGTGTCGACTTGATTCTACAACTCTTACATACTGACCATCTCAACTCTGAAGAGAGAGATAGTTTAGTCTCTTTAATTCGGGAACACCCTGATCGATTCCATTTGCCATTCGATTTTCTAGAGCACACGAGTGCTGCTCATCATTCAATTCCCACTATAAATGACGTACCAATTCATACAAAACAGTATCGCTTTCCTCCTTGTCATAAGAAAGAGATTGATAAACAAGTGAACGGCTTACTTCAATCATGACATAATCGAACCTTCTACTTCCCCGTATAATTCGCCTCTTTGAATCATGCCGAAGAAACCAGATTCAGTAGGAAACAAGAAATGGAGAAAGGTAATAGATTACCGAAGCCTCAATGAAAAAACTATCAGAGATGCATACCCGCTCCCGAATATAACTGATATCTTAGATCAACTTGGTAATGCTAAATATTTTTCTGTATTAGACTTAGCCTCAGGATTTCATCAGATATTTATGGATCCTCGAGATGCTCCAAAACCGCTTTCTCTACATCATATGGGCACTACCAATTTAAGAGGATGCCTTTCGGATTAAGAAACGCTTCTGCAACCTTTCAACATCTTATGGATAACGTTTTAACTGGACTGCAAGGAAATGAGGTATTTGTTTACATGGACGATATAGTCATTTATGCGAGATCACTTCAAGAACATGCACTGAAATTCAAACGATTAATGAAACGACTCGAAGCAGCAAATCTTAAACTTCAACTTGATAAATGCGAATTTCTCAGAAAGGAAATCGCTTATTTAGGACACATCATTAGTTCTGACGGCGTCAGACCAGATCCAAACAAAATCAGAGCAGTCGTAAATTTTCCAACTCCGCGCAATCCAAAAAATATAAAACAATTTCTCGGTCTCGTTGGGTATTACCGACGATTTATTCCACAGTTTTCAAAAATAGCTAAATCATTAACAGATTTATTAAAGAAAGATAGAGTATTCTCATGGAAAGAAGCTCAAAATACAGCATTCAGTGAACTACGTAATTCTTTATGCTCCGATCCTATATTACAATATCCAGATTTTACGCAACCTTTTATTAACTACCGATGCATCCGGATATGCTATCGGAGGAGTTTTAAGCCAAGGAAAGATAGGAAAAGATTTACCCGTCGCCTACGTATCTCGAGTTCTTAATGGAGCAGAACAAAATTATTCTACCATAGAAAAAGAATGTTTAGCAATCATATACTGTACTAATCATTTTTGACCTTATCTATACGGAAGGAAATTCACTATAGTCACAGATCACAAACCACTGGTTTGGCTACACTCAATCAAGGACCCATCGTCACGCTTATGAAAATGGCGTATGAAATTGACGGAGTACGACTATGATATCCAATACAAAAAAGAAAGTTTGAACAACAATGCCGACGCCTTATCACGAAATCCTCCTACAGCAACAACCTGGCCACTTTCAACGAGAAATATCCGACTCTGATGATGAGTCTATATTTTCTTTTCCTCGCGATATACCACCTCTGGTAACAGAAGAACCTGAGTTACATCATTTTCAATCAACTGCTTCAATGCCTCAACTACAAACTTCCCCTGAACATAGTAAGTCCATGAGAGACGAGATAACGAGAGAAGAAGTGACGAGAGAAGGAATAACGATAGAAGAAATACAAGATGAAGAATATCTTAGTGATTCAGATGAAAGCGAAGTCGAAGACGAACTCTTTCTAGTTGATTCTGTACCAATTGAAAACCAAGAGAAGAATATACGTGCGAATTTTCTCGCCAGCCGCGAAGCATTACTAAAACAAAAGGATAATCTCGTCATATTTATTTCCCTTGTCGGAACACCTTTGGATAACGGTGCAAAAGAACTGCAGAAGGCAGAACTACTACCAGAATATAAAAACTTAATGTATGAACGAGCCAACATAGCTTCCTTCAGAAACAAAACTTTAATATCACTCCCCATAAAATTTAATTCGCGAATTTTAATTGAACCTTTCAATGTCAAGAACTGTATGCAATCTCTTCTTGACGTCGTAACAGAATTACAGTTGGAATCTTTTAGCTTACGAAAAACAGACTTTTTCGATGATCTTTCTTGGAGTTATGTCTGGAACCAGATTAAAAAACATTTTCAGGATATTCCCATTAACATTACTGTTTGTCAAAACTTAATCCAAATCCCTGAGGAACACGAACGTGCTCTTTTAATTTCTGAAACACATTCTTCAGCAATTGGAGGCCATAAGGGTATCACTAAAACCTACAATAGGCTACGGCCGCATTATTATTGGAATGCCATGAAGAAAGATATACAGAATTTTATTCAAAAATGCCGATACTGTCAGCTGAAGAAATTAACGAGCATTAAAACAAAACAACCCATGATCATTACGGATACTCCTGGTTCAGCATTTGATAAAGTCTCACTTGATATTATGGGACCTCTTCCCATCTCCCAACGTGGAAATTCGTACATTTTAACCATGCAAGATTTATTAACTAAATATTCAATCGCAGTACCCTTAACAGATGCCACTTCATTAACTATCGCCGATGCAATTACTAAAAATTTGATCTGCATCTAAAGCCATTCTAACTGACCAAGGAGCTAATTTTCTTTCCTCCCTAATGAAGAATCTAACTAAATGATTTAATATTAAACATTTTAAAACCACCGCGTATCACCCACAGTCTAACAGATCCTTAGAAAGATCTCATCACGTTCTAATAGAGTATCTTAAAACTCAAGTAGAAAAAGAAGAAAATTGGGACGAACATGTAGCCTTAGCCATGTTTTCTTATAACAATGTTCATGAGAGTACTAATTACTCTCCATCTCAATTAATTTTCGAACGTCTTCCTAGAATTCCTACTTCTTATCCTCCCGTCGAAGAAGAGGATCCTACTTACCAACAATACTTGACTAATCTTTTTGATAAACTACATGATACTGTTATCTCCCGATCCGTCGCGGAATTTTTAAAACGAATTACCCAACAGTGATCGAGGTGTTTGGGTGGGTATTAGAGATCTATTAATACAGAGTAAGATCCGCGAAGTTGAAATTTTGATTTCTAAACAATTTTTACATATCTCGTCCGGTTAATTTGCAAAACAATTTGCTGAGATATCGCCACGCACACAGCCTCGGGGCTGTTGTATGGCTCGTCCCCGAATATGACGAGGTGAGTCAAAAATCCGGATAGAACAGACGGACAGTCGGGGCAGCTACTTGTAAAACGTTCTCTTACCACGTAAGTACAACGATCTTACAACGATCGCACTCGCTACAAGTTTCCAATTCTATGCTTGTACCTAATCGTAGGTAGTGAATTATGTGATATTGATAGTACCTCCGATCGACGAAGCTCTTTTCGTGACAATAGCGGCACAGGTAATTCCGATTGTCCCGGTTCACATACGCGCGGACGGTGCAACACGTGGCCGTAGCTACCCACTCGGCTGGAGGGCGATTCGGAAATATAACTGGGTTTCGCCTGAGAAGTTCAGGTGGTGGGCACATGCTACTTTTAATGAAGTTGGTTTATACAAAATTCGGAAAGTTCAACCATTCGGTGGTTATCGTGGCCCACTCAATTACCAGAATTACTCGCGAGTGCGGGGTATGGATTCTGCGTGGTCCGCGGAGTACCGTTAAAGTTCGCGAGTGCACTGCTCACAGTCATCGCAATGGGCAACGGAGTATAACGTGTCGCGACAATTACGACACAATTCTAAGTTACATGAGCTCCCAATATGAAGGTAGTGACCCGTTACTCCTTCGTATACGACGCTTTCGGATTCTTCTTCGTACAAATCCTCGTGGACGTAGCAACGAAGGCAAATTACGTGAGGCTCGTCACTTCTCCTAACCTCGAAATACCTAACACAAACGGCGGTATCTAAAAATTGCTGGAGTGATACGCTGGGTCCTACCACTGGCGGGCACATGCCAGTACTTAGTTATTTATTTCGGAACTCGCTTTAACACTGCGCGTTATGATTGAATTTAAGGTTTCCGACGCGCAAAAGATTTCGAGTAAGCGTCCCTTTGGAGCCACATGGCTATGGCGCCACTTGGGGACGCATGGGTGATGGCGGCGCGTTGGCGTCGTCCGGACACGTGGCGGTGGCACGAGATCGTGCAGTTTATTGTTAATATTTTTATATTTTATATCGATTTACTTAACTAACGTCTTCGACTTCGGAAAAGAAATACTTGGAGCTGTACTGAGTTATTTTAGTATACGCTCCAACTCGCTTTATTTAAGCAGGCGAGATGTGAACTACGCGTTGTTATTGTTAACTACGACTTTTAACTCACACTAGGTTGCATTAAAGTTTATTCCCGAATAAAAATATAAACTTCCTACCTTTTGGTAAGAAGACTTCGCTTGGGATGCAGGTTACAACCTGCAAGCGTGCTGTTACACCTGTAGCGTGCTGTTACCACGTGGCGGCTCGGCGTCGGTGTTCGGCTTCCTGGTGTTGCCTTGCAGCAAGTATGGGTTCTCAGCTTCAGTGAATGCAGTTCGGCGGTGTTATGTTACGGTGTTTCGTATTTTCAACGAACGAGCGATTGATTGTAAGTATTTATGAATAACGCGTGATACACTTGGAGTTTGAATATTTAAGGAATATGGATTTAGAAAATAAAACACTGACTCTAATTTAATGTAAAAAGTATAAAAGTATATTCAAGTAAAAGTACAACTAATTACAAGTAAATGTTACACTAAGGTAAAATTCGATTGCGACGCTAAGTCGGATCTAGAAATAGGAAATAGTAGACCCTACTAGAGGGATGACCGTTCTCGACGAAAGCCCGACGCGAAGAGAGCGAGGCCGGTCCGCGTGCTCGGAGGACGCTCTCCGAGCTCGGCGTTAGTGGGAATGGGGGCGGCGCAGTCGGTTACTGCGTTCGTGATTGTTGCCAAAAATAGGTCGTGGTTCGGAGTTCGGCCATGAGCGGCGGATTTTCATGCTAGTCGATGCTTAAGGCTATCTCGCACGGTCGAGCGTTCTCATTGGCTGACCGCGAACGTCACTCTGGTATGTCATCGGCTCCGGGCCAATGGGAATTCTTCGTTGTTTTTCTTACTCTATTCTTTTTGGGAGTGAAAGGTCAATGTTAATGTTCACTTTTAGTGCTTTATTCTACCTGGTTATTCTATTTGGTTACTCATTCATTTAGTTAATCGTAACTTAAGTTTGTCAACCCACAATTATTATTTAATAGAATATATCAATCAATTCACAATTATTATTTAATAGACTTTGGCAAAAATTTACGTGTGGATATTATACCTCCCCTCTTATTTGAAAATGTCGGCCGATGTGCCGGCTTTTTCCATTGAACTTTCATCTTCTTTTAACCGCTTGCTTAACTCCATAGACTTATATAATAGACTGCGCGTTCCGTGAGAGAGCTTGGGGCCAACACTAGAAAGAGAGAGCAATAGCGTAAGTAGTTATGTCTCTTTCTAATA
>JAJVSH010000395.1:30290-53035 GCA_021460005.1 Tetramorium alpestre | reverse complement strand
TTCAACCCTCTGTTTTACGAAGTGGCTACTGGTTCCGCGAATACCGAGTTCTCGATCGCGTAAAAATTGTACCGGTGAAATTAGTTTCACACGCGTTGATGTTTCGTTCTGTGGTTCTCTTGCTTTGAGGCCATCAAAAAAGCCTTGCATATACACACTTTTAGCTTTAAATAAAATCATATTGCTCACACTTATTAATGTTTCTAATGCGTGCAGATTGGACACATGTCACATGGGAGTATCACATATATCTTGTCTCTGCACCTTGAACAAAACCTGGCATCCAAATGCAGATCCTCGTGCAGAGCGGTCATATGCTTTCGAATAGCATACATTTCCATACGTATATCCGACAAGTAGACCATGCANGAGGCACACACCGCCAAAGCANCACCCGTTGAATAATAAAAATATATCACACAAAATTTCGTGCGTCCATTCAACGCGTTTATTTGTGCCGCGGACATTACTTTATCGACTCTGTCTGTATTGTTCTCACTATAATCACTAATATAGTCACTATCGTTCGCGAGAGTCTCATCGGATGATGATTCCATTATATTTTCGAAATACCGACAACTTCATCTACTATATGCTCATCAGATCTTCATTGTCAAAATTTGCCCTTGCAGTCACGGAGACTGTCTGCGGTCCTGCACGCTTCCGGACCGATTTTATATTCCATTTGTCTCTCTCTCTAACTAACATTATTTTCAAATCACTGATTATCAAATAAACTTCCTGGAAGAAAAGACGATCGCTAGNGGGTAGCATCGCGTTTCAGCGGCCGGATATCGGCGCTAAAGAGTCTTGATGACAAAAATATGGGGGATTGCATTTTCTACAACCCAATTCTAATCGCACGTGCGATATCGCGTCAGTTATAACATTAGCGGCGGCGCTCGCTACTTATCTAAAGGATCATGTACCGCAGGATTTGTTTAGTTGATGCTCGCATAAACTGTAAGCACATGCAAACGGCCGAATTTGATAAGGGAGGTTTTGTTTAGTTGACGTATAAACACACGTGTCACTAGNCCTCTGTCCCGCGTGACGTCATACCCCTCGCCTCGCGGTGTACCCCCCCCCNCCCCGCNCCCCCCTCGGAGGACCTGGGTTAGAACTCTCTTATATTACCTACTTCTCTCAAAGCACCCTGATGCACAAATGACGTTCGGAGAATACTATTTGTTTCACTTGCACTAAGTATGGTAGGTTTCTCTGAAGTTTTTTTACACTCTGTGTTATCTGAACTCATAACATTTGAAAATGTGTAAGCTCTTTCTAGATGTTCCTCTGCTTTTTTCCAGTCATCTAATAATATAAAAAATAAATAAACAAACTCATATCTTAACTTATTGTTAGTTTATATTTTTGTATCTATATTTTTACATGCAAAAATTTGTATTTATTTTTACCTGCATACCAAGAATTTTAGCCTTATATGATTTCCAATGTGGTTCAGGAGTTTTTAATATTTTAGCCCACTGTTTTACTAAATCCCAATCTTCTTTAGGGGGATATTTTGACCATGGCTCGTCAACTTTTAAACGAAATAACCTTGTCCCAGGCACGAGATCAATAGGTATCTCCGTAACTTTTTTCGATTTTCTAAATCGCACTAAATTGCAAATGAATGCTTGAAATTTAAATCAGATGTCATCCTTAGATTATATATAAAGTATCTGAAAAGTCGTAAACGAAATTAATATTCAAAAAACACAAAAATTTATATGCAAAAATAATTCATATTAAAGATAACCAAAACTTTTACAAAGTATAATTATAAAATACATTAAAGATAAGTACAAGTTTCTCGGATTTTTTCTTCCAAAAGCCAATAAAAATGTTTAAACATACAAATATATAATTTTTAATAAATGCAAAAGTAAAAACGAATTTCAGTTATAAGAAATCTATTATGTTTCAAGCTTCGACGTGTACAAATACATAACCTGCATTATACTGAATATATGCATAACCACAACACCAGTGTTCGTTACAAAAATTTTGAAAATAAAAGTGTCCTCTTTTAATCACTTATTCTATTGTGTATGAATTTAAATCATGGACATAGGAATACAGGGACCGAGCATATGATTGCGGGGGGGGGGGAGCCAGTGCGGGACGATGCGACGAGGTAAATTGTGCCTAGATCTTATTGGCTGTTATTTTGCGCAAGTGCATTAATATAAAACACAAAGTTATTTTAATCTTGAATTATTAATATAAAGCTTGATTTTACAAAAGTCTTTTTCTCAGTTTTCTACAATTAATAAAAATAAAATAGAGAAATAAAAACGATATTATGCAGTGTACCTTATTGTAAAAATAGATCAGACTGCCAGAATTGGAAAAAAGCAGAAATTGCGAAAATTTCGTTTCACAGATTACAAAATGCTTTTATTTTAATATTACTGTTTATATAAATTATAAATAATATGTTTATACAAAATAATATTATTGTTTATGTGATAGTTAAGTTTTCTTTTTAGTTTTCCAAAGGATATGGCAACCTTCCGACGAAGTTATAAAGATTGCTTGTAAATGTGAAACAGAAATTCGTTGTGCTATTTATGAAAGTAAAAGATTTATAGATCAAAAATAGATCAAAAATGCGGAATATCTAACAAATCAAATTTTAAAGCAATTTATACATATTGATTTGTTTAATAATTTAAATGAACACGTGCATAATCAGTCTTTTTTGGAAAATCATGCAATGCATTTAATACGGACAATTATTCAAAAATATGTAAAGATTAAAATATGTAAAGATTAGCATTAAGTAAAATCGATAAGTCAAAAAGTCAGCGTCAATTTTTCAACAAACTTGTTTTATTTAAAAATCAATAAAGAATTTTTATATTTAATTTGAAAAGTATTCCAAATAAAATTTATTAATTTCATTAATTTTAATATTATTCTTCCTTTCTTTCTTCTTTTTATTCTTCTTTTTATTTTTTCTCTTTATTCTTAAAAATAATTTTTAATTTTAATATATTTTATTTTGTATTGTTCATATTTTAGTTGTTAAATCGCAATAAGAAATAAACTTTAATTCTTTTTTCATATTAAGTGCTATTGAGCATCCGCACAACTGTAGCCAATAAAAAATAGGCACAACTCTTCCCCTCATTTCGGTTTCACTCCTCTAGTCTATCACCCAAGTTTAGGCTCAGTCCCTGTATTCTATGTCCATGATTTAAATGATTTAATTACCGAAATGATCTAGAATAAATTCCAAATTGTATCTCTATGTGCTGTAACAACTCACGTTGGCGATCGGCGCTGTGTAAGAACAAGGTTAACTCGATTTGGCAACCTTAGAGTGCACGTGTACGTGCACTCTCTTGTGTCGTGATAATATTTGTTGTGGTGAATATGACGTGATAATGTAATTTCACGATTTTTGTGCCACGGATATTTGGCACTATGTTTAACTTTTCCATACTTATGTTTTTTTTTTAAACATGCATGCAATGATCATTAATTATATTTATCAAGAACAATGAATATTAACGAATACTAAAATTGTATTATTGAAAAAAAAAAGAAATATCGTTCCTGTAGAGTATTTGGATTATGCTTTAGTGTTCAATCTCAATCATATAAAAAATCCAATATTTAAATAAAAGAAATGATTAAAGATATGCCATTAAATGTTATTTAACGTTGAAAAAATGTTATTTGTCCATAAAAAAAGTTATGCATAAACAAAAATCTTATAAAATCACTTTACTATTACTAATTCCACTACTTTTTTGTCTTCACTTTGGATCAATTTCAGTTTCTCTTCTGTGTTTTTTGTGTTTATTAGCAAATCTATTCACATTTGTTAATCGTGTAAATGATAAGCATGTAATAAAGAAATTGCACATTGGATGTCCTCAATTTTTAGAAAGACACATTTGTATTTTATATTAGAGGCAAGAATAACTACTTCTTTCTTTGAGAATTTAATTTTTCTCTTAATCCCAATATTTTCTGAGTGTGTCGAAATGGTGAAAAGACTTTGACTTGTAGACTCTTCGTAGCCTGTTATATAAATATTCTCTAACTCCTTATTTTTGCCTCTTTTAATAAAAATGCGGTTTATTGAAAAAATATTTCCATTTTTCAATCGTACAGAGTTGTTGGGATGAGGTGATTTTAGGATGACTCCGTATAAAGTCATATGTGACACAACTGCAAATTCTTGATGATGATATTGAACAATTTCAGATGACTTATCTATTACAAGATCTTGAACAACGGTTCGAACGTTGTACTTTAATCGATTCACTATTTTCTAATTCAGCCAACCTATTCACTATTTGTGTTAAAGGTTTTAATAGTGATTTAACCAATTTTTTAAAAATACTGATGTAATTCTCCCCCCAAAAAGCTGATATTTTACTCACAGGAACTTTAAAGTGTCTAACATCGTCTGATATGTGAATCAGGTTGTGCATACTTAAAACTTGCGATTTTTCTCCATAGATAGAAGGTAATAGATAAAAAAACCTTCTCAAAAATTCTTCTGCGAGATCAGTATCTATAGTAATCAAGTCTTTATTATTGAGGATACGACAAGCAGAGTATAATAACAAAAAGTGCCGATAGTAATTCTTTAGTAAAATATTTCTCAAAATCACGGGCCCAATAATGGAGAAAAAATCGATATTGTGTCGCCTTCCAATTTGAAACTGAGTAAATATCAAATTTTTTACGTTGAAATTCAATCGGAACATCAGGTGTTACTGCTGCTAATAACTCTTGCATACATTTGATGCTAGTTGCCCTTAAACGATGTTGACTTCCTTGCAGAATCCATTTCTCTAGAAGCCATTTCATTACACAATTATAAAAAAGGTGCATGCCGTCAAAGATCATCATTTTGACATCAAAATTGTGTATTTCCAGCAATGGAGTTGGATTCACATGGTGATGTTCTGGCTGGTTACGTATTTCAAATGAAAGTTTTGTTCGTTTTGTACAGTCCATGTCTGAATAAACACGTATCTGTCTTCGACCTTCTCCAACAGAAACACTTGAAGTTTCGCATCTCTCGCAGGCATAATAAGCTCCAGGTGCCTTACAGCACTTAAGGAAAGCTCTTGCTGGGGAATCTGCAATAATTCCCAGTATTTCAAATAAATACAATTTGTTTGATAACTCCACTCCATATTGAATTAAATCGGTGACTTCAATAATAAAATCATAAAAAAATTCTTGTACAGAATGAGGCTTCAAATCACCACAAAAAATTTCAACAACAAATTCCACGAAAGGATGTGAAATATAATTTTCATGATACAATTTTATGATAATACGCCAAACAACAATTTTGGAGCTTTTATAAATTTGCATTCCATCGATGTGAATTAAAATTGATATTTTATCTTCGGTATATACCTCAGGAGAAATTACTTTTTAAAGACCATTTTTAATCCCCAGATAAATAAATTCTCCACTGCTACCTTTAGCACTTTGCATAATTTGTAATTTTCTACGATGTTGAGTACCAAGTAATGTCTGAGCTGTTTTGGGAAGATTGTAACCTTCTTCTCTCAATATCAATAATAGCTCGGAAACTACATTAAGACGTAAAGTACTCAAGTTACGTAGAGTCCAGTTGGTTAATTTGGTTTCAAATTTAATATTAGTTTGAATATTCTGATCATCACTGTGAACATCATCAGTTAGTATTATAACGTCAGTTATAGTATATATTCAATAAATTTTGGCTAGCATTGTTACTATCTGTACCAGAAATACTCATACAATGTTCAACATCTAGATGATATAAATTTTCAGATAATCCAGACATTTCTTCCCACGAATGTATTAACGTAGACACTGAACTTACATGGCAAGAGATGATGAACTTCCATCATTTGTATGACTTTTAATGTTCGATACACTTAGAATAGGCTGATCCTTGCAATAAACAATTTCATTTGTTTTATTTGAACATTTTTCCTCTGCTTGAACAGATTTTTTTTTAATTGATGATGTTTCTTCTGCCTATAAGTTCCTCTTGATGTCATAATGAAAATCTCTCGTTTTAATACTTAACAGTCTGAAAAACAACCGCTTTTAAGAAAAAAATAAAAATAAAAATATTCAAAGCAACTTAATACTATATATGCCGCTAACGTAAAAATACTTTCCAGTTTCATCCTTAGAAGACATTTTCGTCGAAGTTTAATCGTGAGGTAAACAATACCAGCCCAACTCTGATTTGTTGAGACCACGAAATAAGCTATAACAATTCATGTTTTTGTATATAAATGGTTCGAAAAACTTTTGTAATATATGTATACCGGCTTTCAGGTAGTATCCAATATATGTATAATTGAGCGACATATATAGTATTAACATTTTGAATAGTTTGTTCATGAAAATAATTCGTAAAAGAGTTGAATTCTATATTTCACATCACTACTTATAGATTATGTATCGGTAAGATTTCGTACAGGTAAGAGTTTCACTCATCTCTTTTTATAGAAAAAAAATATTTAGGAGCGCGACCAAAAATGTGAGAGTGGTACGCAACACGAGTGAGATGGATAGCACGAGTAGAAATAATCTTGGTAAAGAAAAGAATTTTCGATCTTTTTCCTTGCACACATTTACGTTACGAACACATTAACAGGTTAGGTTTATTTAACACTTATATACAGCTATAATATCTATTTTTAGCTCAAGTAAAATTTGCACGCAAAATTTGTATATTCAGCTCTCTAGTTCCTTCATAAGTGAATTTTTGATCCTCTTAGAAGGGCACTAATTATTGTTCTTTGTACTGCTTTGTTATTACGGGCCTCTTTAAGGTGACTGCTTTAGCGACAGCCAGCGACAGCCCATTATTGGACGCCGGTAAATCGTCAGCGAATCGAGATTGGCGCGCGGGATATTGTCAATAGCGATTCGAATGATATCGCTAAGTGCGAATATTTAAATGTAATTTCATTAGTCTAAATTTAAATATAGTTTTTTATAATCCTAAACAAATATGTTATATTGAATTCAAAGTTTCGAATATTACATGAGTATTTCTGGTATAAGCAGTAATAATACTGGCAAAAATGTATTAAGTGCTATAACTGAAAATGTTTCCACCGATCAAAATATTCGACTATGCAAAATTTCAAATATTTCTGTTGAAAAAGATCGAAGACAAATCAATATTGTACTTTTAATCTGAAACCAAGTATTGGCCTTAATTAGATACACCAAGATCGGTTAGTCAATGATGGTCCGAACAATGGGTGAAAATCGATTTGCCAACGTTGGATCTTTAATCATAGGCCAAACATTGGTTTTATGTACAAATGCCAAAGTAGGTTCATCAATTGATCCAAATATCGGCCTTTAATATAATTACCAATGTTGGTGACAAGATATTTGGCCGAATATTGGCCGAATTTAGGCGTCCGAACTTTGGATATGCGATAATGCACCGAATGGCCACGTTGCCTACCTCGGCAAATCCTACGTGGGCTCCCAGTTTATAGTTTTGAGGATTGACCTTTTTGTCATAATATTTTTTAGATTTATGTTTTGCTTTGATGACGTTCTTGCGGGCGTTTTTCTGTATAGTATGGAGTTGTGTGACAAGATTTATTAAATAATCACAAATAATTTGCTAACTTATTTTCTGCAATAAGATTTAAAAAATATAAAAAATCTTCAAATCCTCTTCGGCAAGGGCAAGGCTGAAACAAATAAATTAATTAATTAATATACGTTAAAATATATGTTCGCATAACAATATATATATATATACTTACTTAATTCCAATTTTCCTCCTTCTCGTACGGCTCCTCTCCGAACAGTATTCGGAGATTGAAGTCTTCATCGCCGAACCAGGGGGTCTATTCTTGAAATCAAGCGATAATTATCGTATGCGGAAAATATCGCATGGTCGATATCGCACGTCATGCGACTTGAGAATCGTATTCTCCAATGCCATGCGATATGTTGTCTGCGATAATTTTCGTATACGATAGTTGTGCAGCGTTGCCACGTTTCGAACAAATATTATAGCCAATAAGAATAAAGTTATAAGAGAATTTTTGTTACACGTCCTCGCTGCGTGGGCGCATCACGCGAGTGGCGCGGGAAATGTAAGTCGCGGGCCGTTTGATATTGTTTTAGCGAATCACGCGCTTTACCACACAGTTAGCGCCTGACTTATCCTTTGTCCTCAAATATTCACGGGCCACAAAACAATGTTTTTGTTTTCGTGGTCCCTCTCCACGCTTAATGATCGAATGTTCGGGGAGGACAGACGTTATAAATATTGCGCCCCGAGAGCGCGGATCGGAATTCCGTACGAAACCGATGGCGATCCGGATGTATCCTTTTGGAACTTGTAGAAAACTTGTATTTCTTCACCATTACAGTAACAAAGTGTACACTGTTATATAATTTATATAATTTGTTGTATAATTTTCTTTTTCGTCAATTCTTTCCTTTTCGTACGCCACATAGTGAAAACCGAATCAAAATGGCATTAGAATCGCTGATCCTTGATTTTCTGGGAGACCGGAAGTATCGAGAGGTCTCGATTTGAATCCGATTCTTTCCTTCCTCATTCCGAATCGCAGATTCTTGATTTTCTGGGAGACCGGAAGTATCGAGAAGTCTCGATTTGAATCCGATTCTTTCCCTCCTCATTCCGAATCGTAGATCCTTGATTTTCTGGGAGACCAGAAGCATCGAGAGATCTCGATTAGAATTTTCAATCCGACTCTTTCCTTCCTCACTCCGAATTGCGGAACTTTGATATATCGGGTGACTGGTAGCATCGAGGGCTTCCGATTCGAGCGCGGATTCCATAGAGCCACCCCTCCACTCCACCAGTCCGACCGGTGGAAAATCCCGATCATCCGCCTGCCGAATGTATTTGGAATTCACATAAATATAAATCGCAGTGACTGACTGTCCCGCTGCCGCCCCTCACGCTATTACTAAGGCCGCTCGCAAACACCAACGGCACCGTCGGAATCGCCGTATCCACCGGATCGTCTCCGACCTTTTAAAGGAATTGATATCGGGAGTAGAAAGCGCCGAAGAACTCCACGAATCGCACCCAACTTCGCCCCCACGACCTCCACGTACACCCTCACCCCCGGCGCGTGCTCGATCGGAAACACCTTTTTCCTCCCCCGGATCTGTCGCGACCCTCATATGGCCGGACACACCGGAACCCTCTCGCTTCCCCCCTTCTTCCCTCTGCTCTTCTTTTGAGGATAATTCTCCCCCCTCTCCGCGTATCTCCATTCCATATCTCCCTCATATTCTCCAACACCGCTCGCAGACGAGGTCNTCAGGCCCGTATCTCCCGCCGTATCGATCGGATCAAGCATAGAATGCTTGGGAGAATTTCCCCTCTCCCCTAGGTTCGATCGATTCAGACCCATTTCCCCAGCAGACTCCATTTCCAGCGTGGAGTTTGTTGAAGAAGTCCTTCTCCCCCCTCTCAGGCCTCGACGGTTGTCTGAGGAGGAGTTTGCCAATTCCCTGCTCTCTTTCCCGGAATATTCCGGTCCTCTTCCCCCACATCCCATAGCCCTCCGGATCCCGTCGATCCTGATATTCTCCGCAAGATCGTCCAAAATTCCCCTCCCGACCAAATCATCCCTGTTTTCTTTTCCCTAGACACCCCTCGCTTAGTCCCAGTCTCCCACTTCTTCTACCTATTTCCCCCCTCCACAGTCTCACTCCATGAAATCCGATAATGGTAGCACGCGCGCCCCACACGCACATTTATATAAATACGTACACGAACACACACTTTAATTAGGAATAATTTATAAAATAATTTATAAAATTTATGTATTACTCGTACTTGGTGTCCGGTAATAAAATTCTTATGTTCATAGAAATAAAATTCTTTCTACTTAACTTCCTGTTTATTTCTATAAATAACCATGCATTTTGCTTTATATAAGATTTTTCGCACAAAATTAATTCACNTACTATGGGCAATAGTAAACCTGCTTATACTTTGTTATATTTATTTTTATATTAATTTGTAATTTTAATGTATCGCCTAATTTTGTCATTTGATAAAGAATGTAATTAGTTTATCTAACAAACCCGAGTGTTTCTTTTATTTTAAAAACCCTCGATTTCACCATCTCTTTCCAGTATTCTCCCGTTAAGAGTCGCACTGGGTCCTATCCCTGGTAAAAGGGATTAAATTCTCTTACCTGAAAAGGACCCCGAGCGCGTTGTTCCACATTTGGCGTCATAGCGTCTGTCTCAGACGTTGACCCAAATTCGGAGCCTCAAAACGTGTCATCGGCTCGCCCGCATAAACGGGCGAGGTAACAAAAGGTGCCGTTACGTCCTTCCATCCCTACCTTCTCCTCACCCTCGGGAAGCCTTTCCTTCGCTTCCCGATCTTTCAAAAAAAAAAAACTTTCCGGGTCTGGACGTAACACCTGTATCAAATCAGATTTTAACTGAAATGGATCAAAATGTCCTGGCACTTATAGGTTCAACAGCTGTGGATGGACATAAGACAGTACAAGAATCTAACGTGCAATTTGTAAATAATCTTTATCATATTGTATAATTTTTGAAATACATTAAAAAATTAATATTAGAACAGGACTTATATACTGATGTTTTCTTGCAGGAGTTGCTTGAGGATTCAAATGTACATAACATAGATGATTCAAATGTATGTAACATAGATGATTCAAATGTATGCTATATAAATAATAGTGAAGATGAAGAAACATTTCCCATAATATACAACAATCATGAGATAACGCAGAATCCCACGACACAAAATTTAATCTTCTCAAAATCATCATTGCAACGTATCTGAAGAAAATTATCCACCAGAAAAAAGTTTAAACGACAATGGTGACTATTACAATAATAACAATAAAAAATCTTCAACGAACATAAAAGCAACTGAAGCACAAATGACAATCACTGCAACTAACAACAACACATCACATATTTCTGTAATACCAATTTCAAATTCGGTTTCAAAGAAAGGCGTTAAAAGAACTGCTGCACAAAGATATGACAAATCAATAGAACAGACTGAAAAGTTAACTACAATTTCGCAGAAAGACTATGAGTTACGACACTCATATTATGCAAAGAAATTAAAACTATATAAGATGGAATTAGATTTGAAAGAAAGAGATGTTATTGCCAAAGAAAATATATGTACATTGCTAGAACAATTTTTGAAAAAAAGCAACTGAAGACTGATAGGTTGTAAAACAATACTAAAATATTAATAAGTAAACTGAAGTTCCTATAAGTTAAGTATAGTATAAGTTAAGTTTGACGTAGGCTGCGTTCCACTTTACACTAGAAATGCTTCAAAGCATTTTTAGCGTTAAGTGGACCGCAGCTGTAGATATAAAAATGTTACGTTGGTTAAAATTTTTACGTATTTTCTATTAGAGATAAATTATTTACGTTCGAATTTTTATGCAATGACTTAAACTATAATTATAAGCATAATGTATGTTGAACGTTTTATTACGTATATTTTCTGTTAAAAATAAGAGATTATTAATTTTTCGTTTGAGCTTTGTTAATCAGTAACTTTAATTATAAGTATGATCAATATTTTTTTTAGTTTATTTGTATTAATCACTTATTTTACTTTAGTACATTAACAAAAAAAAAAAAAGAAAGCAAATGCTCATTATAAAAGTGTTAGTATATTACTGTAAGGATTACTATTATTACTGTAAGGATGTTACATATTTGGGTTTATATATAATATTTATATAAGAAATATGTATATACATATGTACGAAAATACAAAACAATTAAATAAAAGTGACTTAAAAAATATATTATTTATAAAAAATATTGTCTAATTAAATTGTTACGGATTCTTCGTCCAACCGTCAATTCATGATTTTTATTTGCTACATTTAGCCCTGGTTCGTTTACATCCATAACATCCATACCGAAGTCCAATATTTCATCTTCTGCTTCAAGTATAGGCATAGGCACGTTGTCATGAATGCACATATTATGCAATACTGTACAAGCATTGATAATTTTTGAACAAACATCTGGCTGGTAATGTAAAACTCTATGTTTTAACAGACAGCAAAATCTCATTTTCAAGAGACCATTGCACCGTTCAATAAGTGATCTAGTACTCTTTTGTTGATTATTGTATCTTCTCGTTGCAATATTAAGTTCATTGTCCATTATTGGAGTCATCATCCAAGGTCTAAGCGCATAACCAGAGTCACCTGTAAGTAAAGCAATATAATGTTATAATTGAAACTAAAAATAATATTTTATGGTATTACTTTGGAGATTATATATTACCTAGTAAGAAGAAATTGTGTCCACGATTATAAATCTCTTGCATTATAGGAAGAACATTACTATTATTCCAAATATATGAATCGTGAGTGCTTCCTGAATATGGGGCATTAACGTTCATTATTTTAAAATCAGAATCACATATCTGCAAATGAAATTGTAATTACATTATTTGTATAGATGTATAAATGTCTAATTGAATTGTTAATGCATTACATTCTTTACCAATTGTACATTTATAGAATGATATCCTTTTCTATTAACGTAAATATGTTCGAGATAATTTTCATCTTCTTTCGAAGGTGGAACGATTGCTATATGGGTACAGTCTATACAACCAATTGCTCTGGGAAAGCGGTGATTCATCCAAAATCTATGTGTGCATATATATATATATAATATATATATATATATATATATATATATATATATATATATATATATATATATATATATAATTGTTTCCATATGATATAGTATAATTCTTCTCAATATAAGGCAGGCTCTATCCTTTCTTACTTGTTACGTAGTTGTTGCAGCTCCTGAAGATTGTGCGGAAAATATACCCAATTATTAAACATTTCCGGTAAATTAAGAACATTAGTCACATTGCGAATACATCTGCTGACTGAAGGTTGACTAATAGCCGTGTAAATATTATGCCCTATGCCCTAATTTTGATAACTTCCAGATGCAAAAAAATGTAATGCAACTAAAACCTAAAAATGAGTTTTTGTGAATAATTTATGGTAATTATTAAGTTTAGCCCCCCTTACCTCGAAAATCGATGAAATTAGGCTCATCCGACGCATTTTTACTCAAAACGAACGAATCTGGCAATAAAAAGTGTCGCTCTCGCCTGCGAAGCGAGATAAAGCAGACCTACCTATTGAGGTTAGGAAACCTATCAAACAGCGTCGGTTTGACAGGTTTCCTAAAACACGACAACTTTTACGGTTAATATCTCGATGTTTCGCAGGGAAGAGCGACATTTTTTATTGCCAGATTCGTTTGTTTTGAGCAAAACTGCGACGAATGAGCCCAATGTTATCGTTTTTCGAGGTGAGAGGAGTTAAACTTAACAATTACCTTTATATATAATTATTTATATTCTATATAATGTTATCTATACCTACTTGTATATTTGCATCCAAAGCTGAAGATCGTGACGGTTCTAAATAATCTTCTACTATATTAATAAGCCTATTTGTCGTTTCTTTTTTCAATCGAAAAATCTTTATAAATTGCCTATCTGATAATTGAAACGGATCATCTCTTACGTGAAAAAGCGGTCTTTCATTATAATCAAAAACATTTTCCAATTGCTCCATGACAGGGAGCAAAACAGCATTTCGATACGCCATATCCATTGCTATCATTCAGTAAACATACCTCACATTAATCTTTCGTCGAGAACCGCGTTTATTACTATATTTGTCGTATGCGACTTGCATATCGCATAGGTTGTACCCACTCGATATTAATCATTCGATATTTTCTCGCATACGATACATCTCACGCATTCAAGAATACCATTTCTGCTATCGTATGCGACATCTAGGGTCCTCGTTTCAAGAATAGACCCCCAGGCGTCTTCCAAATCTCGACGATGGTTGTTACGTAGCCACTGTACCCATTCTATGTGCCTGAAATGCCTGCCAAATCCTCGTATTTCTAAATCCTCCACAGACATGTTCTGAAAAAATTATTATTATTATTTATATAAATTATATTCTAAGATATAAATTCATACCTCATCTAAAAGAAGTTGTATCCGAATAAGGTTTCGAGACGCAGATATTTGAAACATCCGTACCTCATCAACAATAACCCACTGAAAAAAGAAAAAAAATTTTTTACAACTTATTATAAATATTTACAAATATAGTTATAAATAAGTTATAATATGCTACGATTTACTTACCGCAACTCCGGGCAAAATTATTTCCCGGGCAAAATTTGCCTCAGTCTGTCCATTATTATATTCGGCTAACGACTTTTACGCGATAAAAGGAAGCGACTTTTACAAGCTGCTCTTGAAAACGAACTGCATCCTGGAAATTTTCTTTCCTAAACTTACCCCTGCTCAAGTTTTGCCCCTATTCGCTATAGGCGAATAGTGGGAAAACACATATGGAAATTTCTTTTTATAGTCCACCTATTAATCTTTTTCGAAAAGACCTATGTCCTATTCGCTATAGTCGAACAGTGGGATAAACACATTTGGTGGCGATTAAAGAGCATCATTAAAAAAAGTCCTTTCTTTCAAAAAGGACCCAAACCTATTCATGTTTCACGGCTAAAGAGCGAGGGATATGTTCCGCAGGAAAGGCGTGTAAAGAAATCACAACATGGTTATAAAAATTTTTTTTATTCATATTTTTCTATTACATATTTCTCTTACATGCTAAAAAAATTAGAGCCAACAGCTCGCAATCGACGAGGTGATCCCTATTGAATGAATCGCTGACGCGGATCGCGTTCGCAATCTCGTTAGTATCCGTTAAAGAAGAAGCGGCGTGCCAAAATTGCCTAAACTTGGTGTCGACCGTCTCAATTATGTTTGACAATGATTCGAACGTTATATCGATGCACCGATCCAGAGTAAATATGAACTGCAACGTCGATTCGGTCATCGCCAAACATACGTTCGATAATTCGAGACGTATGAGTTTAGTGCCGTTAATCGCGATCACACGGATCGTTAGCGGTCCAGCGCTTATAACGGCGTCTTTACGATCGTTTCGAAGTAAGTTTTGAATGTTGTCTCGTTGCTCGCAGAGTCCCTTCCACATTTCGAGAGATATTATCAACTCGTTTCCGCGATGATCTCCCACGGCGATCTCCACGTTGATGCCAATTTCGAGATATTTATATCCCGTGGCTGTCAGCTGAGTTTTACTCCGCGAGTGATCACAGACCGAGTTCGTCTCCGGGCATTAGTTCGCTCGACCAAAAATCTCGAAATTAAAATCAGTGCTGTCAGCCAACCAGCCTTCGTTTCCGATCGACAACTTCTCGCCGTGACACACCACCACACGGAGAAGTTGACCGGACAACTGTACTGTGAAGCCTGGATTCAAAATTTAACAGTGAGTCCCCTTCATACCTCTTCTTTTTCGGCTACTCGGTTCGATTCGTTGCACGAAACACTTAGTCGGAGATCATCGAATCTTTCCTTCCCTCATTCCGAATCGCAGATTCTTGATTTTCTGGGAGACTGGAAGCATCGAGAGGTCTCGATTTGAATCTTCAATCCGATTCTTTCCTTCCTCATTCTGAATCGCAGATTCTTGATTTTCTGGAAGACCGGAAGCATCGAGAGGTCTCGATTTGAATTTTCAATCCGATTCTTTCCTTCCTCATTCTGAATCGCAGATTCTTGATTTTCTGGGAGACCGGAAGCATTGAGAGGACTTGATTTGAATTTTCAATCCGATTCTTTCCTTCCTCATTCCGAATCGCGGAACTTTGATTTACCGGTAGCATCGAAGGCTTCCGATTCGGGCGCGGATTGTATAGAGTCACCCTTCCACTCCACTAGTCCGATCGGTGGAAAATCCCGATCAACCGCCTGCCGAATATACTTATAATTCATATCGATATAAATCGCAGTGATCGACTGCCCCGCTGCCGCCCTGCACACTATCAGTAAGGCCGCTCGCAAACACCAACGGCACCGTCGGAATCGCCGTATCTGCCGGATCGTCTCCGACCTTCTAACGGAACTATTATCGGGAGTAGGAAGCGCCGAAGAGCACCACGACCTCACCTCCGGCGCGTGCTATATCTCCTTCTCCTCCTCCCTCTCCCCGCTTCCGTCGCAACTCTCATATGGCCAGAGACATCTGAACCCTCACGCTCACTTCCCTCTTTCCCCTCCTTTTCTCTAGAAAATGGTTCTTCCCCTCTTTCATTCTCTATATATCTCCATTCAATATCTCCCTCGTATCATCCGCAGACGATGACCGCACTCCTGTATCCCCCACTGCATCAGTCGGATCGAGCGTAGGATATCTGGGAGAGTCTCCCCCTTCTCCTGGGCCCGATCGATCCAGGCCCATTTCCCCAACAGACTCCATTTCAAGCGTGGAGTTTGTAGAAGAAGTCCTTCTTCTCCCTCTCAGGGCTCGAAGGTTGTCTGAGGAGGAATTTGCCAACTCACTGCTCTCCTTCCCGGAATGTGCCGGTCCTCTTCCCCCACATCCCATAGCTCTGACTCCGGATCCCGTCGATCCCGATATCCTCCGGGAGATCATTCAAAGCTCCCCTCCCGATTAAATCATCCCTGTTTTCTTCTCTTTAGATACTAATCCCCGTTTAGTCCCAGTCTCCCACTTTTACCATCTATTTCCCCCTTCTACAGTTGCCCTCCACAAAGTCCTATGACCGTAGCACGCCCACACGTATACTTATACACACACGCCCACACGCACACACGCACATACGCACACGCACACACACACACACACACACACACACACACACATACACGCGCGTATTTTGAATACGAATAGTTAACTAATTGATGTATTACTCGTATTTGATGTCCTGTAATAAAATTCTTATGTTCATAGAAATAAAATTCTTTCTACATAACTTCCTGTTAATTTTTATAAATAACCATGCATTTTGCTTTATATAATATTTTTCACACAAAATCCACGTACTATGGGCAATAGTAAATCAGCTCATACTTAGTTATATTTATTTTTATATTGATTTGTAATTTTAATGTATCGCCTAATTTTGTTATTTGATAAATAATGTAATTAGTTTATCTAACAAATCCGAGTGTTTCTTTTATTTTAGAACCCTCGATCTTGTCCCATTCTGTCCCGTTGAGAGTCGCACTAGGTCCTATCCCAGGTAAAAGAGATTGAATTCTCTTACCTAAAAAAGGACCCCGAGCGCGTTGTTCCGCATTTGGAGTCATAGCGTTTGTCGCAGACGTTGACCCAAATTCGGAGCTCTTTAAACGTGTCCTCGGCCCGCCCGCATAAACGGGCGAGGTAACAAAAGGTACCGTTACGTCCTTCCATCCCCTCTTTTCCATTACCCTCGGGAAGCCTTTCCTTCGCTTCCCGATCTCCCGAAAAGGAAAAGAAAAATTTCCGGGGTCTGGACGTAACAGTTATATACTATAAGTTAAGTAATGAATATGTGGCGTGTTCGGAGTGTGCGATCGCAACAGCGAATCCTAATGTCGAACTAATGTGGACAATTCGGCGACACGTAATCGAACAGCATAGTGAAATAATCTACTTATATTGCAACAATTGCAGATGCTCTTCGTAATATTTCCATGTAACATGTGCCCTATTTGCACACGATGACTTTAAATATAAAGTGCGGATAAAGACATTTTCAATCAGTGTAGTATCCAAATTGAGGGAAAGAACTTCTATCGCTCCTCAATTCGTTATGGTATAATATGGACAGAATAAAAGGTTTTGTTACTCGGAGATCGGGCGATCGCGATGAACGCGAAGCCTTGATACCAAGTCAATTATCGCGGCCATAGGACAAAATACAAGATTTTGTTCATAAGAAAGCGGTTGAGCGTCAAGGATATCGTTCTCCGACTCCTCCGAATCCATCATCATCATCATCAGGACCGTGGCAAACAATAAAAGATAAATTTTCAAAGGATAAACCATTGTCATCAAAGTAATACGGTATGTATCTTTTTCATTTATGTACATAGCGAATAGTAGAAAAATTAATGTTTTTTTTCTTTGTAGAAAACGATGCCGCCGTCGGACTATCAGGTTCCTATTGATTCCTTGCGCGATCGATACGCCACTGGATCGAGTTACCGACAGCAGCCTAGCGTCTGCTAATATTTTAAAATCTATGTAGCAGTATAAAAAATGTGAAGTTAAAATAAATCGTTTAATACATTTTATAATTAACGCATTATTTTTTAATATAGCGTTGTATTTCATGGGAAAGAGAGCATGCATCGCTATTCATGGTGGAAAGGGAACGCGCGTCCTACGCTCTTTGCATTCTCTCTCGATTCTATCCGCGCGTCGCCATCTTCGCGCTCTCTTTCACTCGCACTCTCTCACCCGCTTACCCTAACGTTCGCTCGCCCGCACACTCATCTTCCTCGCACGCTCGCGTACCCACCCTCGCTCGCAATTTCCCAACCGCTCTTTTTGGAACAGGGATAGGAAAGGAGAAAGAATATAGAAACGGTATAATAAAAGAAGTAATATAATGTAAAAAGTATTGGGGATTTATGAATATAATTTGATTTTCATTGAGTGTGATACGCGACGAATGCGCCACTCTTGTAATTCTCATTCCGTTGGTTTTACGAACTTCTACTTCTAATAAAATGTGCGTGCGTGCGCAACTTGCTCTCCCGCTCGCCTAAGTCACAGCACGCTTTAAGATAATAAGTGTTTCTTTATTATAACCACATCAGGTTATGGGCCCATTAGCCTAAAAAGCGCGACAAGTAAAAGGGAAGTGTAAGATAAAGAAGATTCGAAGAATCTGTCTTGTGAAGTCCGAGCAGCCGTAGAAGTGAAACTTAACTTGTAAAATCACGAGGCGGCATCGAAGATGAGCGTGATAACGAACAATGTTTGCCCGATTGAGAAGCTAACAGGAAGGGAAAACTACAATAGTTGGAAATTCGCTGTACGTGCATATTTGGAATGTGACGATCTCTGGGAATGTGTCGAGGGCACCGAAGAGTACGTACAAAATGCGAGTAAAGAACGCAAAGCAAGGGCAAGAATAGTCCTTTCGTTAGATAAGCAGCTCTATAGTCACGTGCAAAACTGCGANACAGCGCAAGAAACGTGGAAGANTCTCGAAAAAGCNTTCGACGACAATGNTTTGACAAGGAAGGTAGGANTATTGAGAACGCTAANNTCTACAAAGCTAGTCGATTGTAAATNAGTAGACGAATATGTGAGTCAAATAATTACTACGNCTCACCGGTTAAANGAATTAAAATTTGAAATCCAAGAAGAAATGGTGGGGGCTTTCTTATTGGCCGATCTCCCAGAAGAGTATAAGCCAATGATTATGGCTTTGGAAAATTCAGGAATTCCGATAACAGGAGACTCAGTAAAAGTNAAACTTTTANAANACNTGAAACCNACAGAGAAATCGACAGGAGATGATACTGCTTTATATTCAAAGACGAAGCAACACAAAAATAAAAATAACGACTTGAGGAAATGTTACAACTGTGACAAGGTTGNATCGACAGGAGATGATACTGCTTTATATTCAAAGACGAAGCAACACAAAAATAAAAATAACGACTTGAGGAAATGTTACAACTGTGACAAGGTTGGTCACTTCGCGTCCAAATGCCGCAGCAAGCCCAAAATTAGGGATACGCAAAAGAAACAGCAGGAAAAGACACATTATGCTCTAAGCACGTTTGCAGAAAGAAACCTGAATGAGTGGCACATAGATTCATGCGCCTCAGCACATATGACAGGCAACAAGAAATGTCTTCGAGATATACGCGAGGGAGAAGAAAGAAAAGTTACGGCGGCGAATAACGAGCAGCTAACTGCGAGAGGATACGGAAAGACGACATTAAGGGTCGAAGTCAACGGAAAAAAAGATACTATTGCAGTCAACGAAGTGCTGTATGTACCAGGACTGGCTGCCAATCTACTGTCGGTTGGCAAGATAACAGAAAAAAGGCACAACGTCGTGTTTAGAAGAAATGATTGCAGAATCATCGACCAATCCGGAAAGACCATGGCAACTGCATCACTGAAGAACGGAGTGTACAAGTTGGATGTCCCACGAGAATGGGTGTACAGCGCTGAAGTAAAAGAAGCAGGAAACCTGTGGCACCAGAGATTAGGGCATCTCAACAGAAAGGGCATGCGTCTACTAAAAACAGGTTTAATAAGCGGAATCGAAGGTATGAACATTAACAAACAAATATGCGAAATTTGTGTTAAAGCGAAGCAAAGTCGAGGAGCATTCATGTATAGCGGAAAACGTGCAAATAATATACTTGATATAATTCATTCCGACATATGCGGTCCGATGCGAAATACATCTATAAGCGGAGCGCGATATTTTATAACTTTCATTGACGATCATACCAGAAAGATGTTCATTTATTTTCTAAAAGGAAAAGACGATACGTTCAATGCATTTTGTAAATTTAAAGCGTTAGTTGAAAATGAAAGGGGTCGTAAAATCAGGATTTCGTGTTCGGATAACGGTAAAGAATATGTTAATGAAAAATTTAAAACCCTTTTAGAGAAAAACGGGATTAGGCATCAGACTACCATACAACCCTGAACAAAATGGACTAGCAGAGAGGGCTAACAGAACCATAGTGGAACGTGCCCGTGCTATACTACTGGAATCTGGATTACCAAAAAAGTTTTGGGCAGAGACAGCTGCAACAGCGGTTTATTTAATTAACAGATCACCAGCCAAAGCATTAGAAAGAAAAACCCCTGAAGAGGAATGGACAGGGACAAAGCCTAATCTACGATTTGCGAATATTCGGGTGCAAGGCATTAGTGCATATACCAAAAGAAAAAAGAGAGAAGTGGGACTCTAAAGCAAAAGAAGCTATCTTCGTAGGATACTGTGAAAATTCAAAAGGGTATAGGTTAGTAGACCCTGACAATTACAAAGTAATATTAAGTAAAGATGTAAAATTTCTAGAAAACAGAAGACAGACAGATGAAAGCAGTACGAAAGTAAGTGACTCAAATAAATCTGAGACAATCGTGATACCAAACGATGAGGAAGAAAATGAAGATTCGACAGAAAAACTAACTAGTAATAATACTAATGAAAACGATAGCACGGACGAAGAGAGTTCAGATAGCCTTGAAGAAATAAAAGAAGGTGAAACAGAATTTAAATCAATCGAAGAGTCACAAATTGATATTCCTACGATCAGAAAGTCTACGCGACAAAAGAAGCCCGTCGTGAGAGAAGATTTTATTTCCTACTTGACAGTGCATGAATCAGAGGACCCTGAAACGCCAGAAGAAGCATTAAGAAGCTCCAAGAGTGAGCAATGGAAACTGGCAATGAAGAAAGAATATGAAGCATTAAAAAGAAATAATACATGGGAGAAAGTACAGAAAACTGAAAGTACAAAGTTATTGGACACAAAATGGGTGTACAAGACAAAGAAAAATGAGAATAACGAGCCCATATACAAAGCATGTTTGGTAGTAAAAGGATTCGCACAAACACAAGGTGTTGATTACAATGAAACCTATTCACCGGTGGCAAAATACAGTTCGATCAGATATTTACTAGCTACAGAGCAAAATTTGAAAGTTGACCATATGGACGTAGCCACAGCATCTTAACGGTGATTTGGAAGAAGATATTTATGTACGGCCACCAAAAGAATTAGAGAGTTCAGAAGGAACAGGACAAGTATGGAAGTTAAGGAAAGCACTTTACGGATTAAAACAGAGTGGTCGAGCCTGGAACAAAAAGTTAAATATTGTGCTAAAAGAAACTGGACTAGAGCAATCCGAAGCTGATCCGTGCATTTATTATAATACAAACAAAGTCTGAAAGACTGATAATTGCTGTATATGTAGACGATTTGCTAATACTATATAACGATGAAAAATCAAAAAATGAAGTAAAGAAAAAGCTCACTAAGAGATTTGAAATGAAGGATTTAGATCCCGTTGAAAAATTGTCTGGGAATGACGATCACAAGAAGCAAGAAACAGGGAAAACTTTGCATAGATCAAACGAGTACACATAAAATTCTAGAACGGTTCGCAATGACAAATTGCAATCCGATTGGTACTCCAATGGACTTGAAGACTAAGTCATCGCAAGAAATGGAACCCAAAAATGCATCTGAAATCGAAGAAATGAAAGGAATACCTTATAAAGAAGCGGTTGATAGTCTGATGTACTTGTGCCAAATTTCACGATCAGATATTTCATTTGCGGTAAATATGGTTAGTAGATACTCGCAAAATCCTGGAAAAGCGCATTGGGGTGCAGTAAAAAGAATTTTTAGATATCTTAAAGGAACTGTAAATAGAAAATTGGAATTTTCTAGACAGGAAAACAATAATATAATGAGTTATAGCGATGCTGACTGGGCGAATGATATTGATAATAGGAACTCCGTAACAGGTATATTTATAAAATGTAATGGACCAATATCATGGTTTAGTAAAAAACAACGTACTTTGGCATTGTCCAGTCTGTGGAGGCAGAATATATATCATTATCGTTCGCATGTCAGGAAGCAATGTGGTTGCAAAAATTGTCAAGTGAGATAGAGTTAAAGACGACAAAACCGATTGAAATGTATTGCGACAATGAAGGAGCAATTAATGTAGCGAAAAATGCTGTAATAAGTCAAAGGACAAAACATATTGATACGAAACACCATTTTATCCGTGAAAATATTGAAAAGCGAAATGTAATTT
>JAJVSH010000395.1:12307-22635 GCA_021460005.1 Tetramorium alpestre | reverse complement strand
GTGTGTGCGTGTGTGTGTGTGTGAGGAAGATTTACATGATTTTTTCGATAGAGATAGTAGAGGGAGGGAATAGATTGTAGAAATGAGTGAGAGGAACTATGCGAGGATGAGTGTCGAAGAAGAGAAAAACAGGGGGATTTTGTCAGTGGGATGTGCCTGCGACACCATCTTACGAACATGCTGAAGGTAGGTATCTATCCGGAGTAAGAGTGAAAGGATGTGGAGGAAGAGTATCGGAGCATTCAGGGAAATCCAAAAGAGAGTACCAGAGTTGTCACGGAAGAGGGGGAGTGTGGCGGTGACGGCGAATGCGTGTGTAGTGGGGGTATGTGCGAACGCGGCGAAGTCGGTCCTTGCTGAGGGAGCTCTAGGCGGTTTTCTATTTCCTCGACTTTCCCTACGAGCTCTGATAAGAGTTCGGAGACGATCCGGGGGATTCGGCGGTTTCAGCGATTTTGACGGTGCCGCCTGTGTTGGGCGACTTTGCGGGTAATGTGCGGGGAAGGTGCAGAGACGGAGCGGTCAGACACTACGACCGACACCGAAATTAAGTAGTCGGGTCGGAGAAATCCGCGTCCGAATCACGAGCCCTCGATGCTTCTGGTTGCCCAGAAAATCAAGTTCTCACGACTGGCAGCGGTGGAGGGGAAGAAAGACGGTCTACTCAAATCCGAACCGCGAGCTCTCGATGCTTCTGGTTGCCCAGAAAATCAAATTTCACGGCTGGATCCAGCAGTGAAGAGAGAACAGCGGTTTACTGCCTGAGTCTGAATCGCGAGCCTTCGATGTTTCTGATTGTCCAGAAAATCAAGTTTTCACGGCCGGATGCGGCAGTGGAGAAGGAGCGACAATCCCCGATAACCGGTTTGATAAATGACTTTAGACCGACGTGGAAATAAAAGAAGGAAACTAATAAAAATATGTGGGGACTTACTGATGCAAAACTTTTCTTTGATCCGGCAAATCGAGCTGGCTCGGTACTGAGGATGTTGCGTTGTAGCGTGGAGTCGCATAATTGGCATTTGATCACGGCAAGGAGAATAGTGACTGTCGTAAGTCGCACTCGTAAGTCTCGACTAAGCTGAAGCGATTAGTACTTTGCGCGTCCAGGGAGTTGAATGAGAGCGAAAAGGCTGAGATCGTGGTTTTTATAGAGGAAAATTTTGGGAATGGTTGCGATAGGAACCTGGCTTCGAGGACATGGATTGGCTGGTTTCCCTGTCGGATGATTCAACTTAATTTTCCGTCGATCAATGTCTATTTCTTAACTATTGACATAGGTCGAGATAGAATAGAGTTTTTCCGGACTTAGGTAAAAACGGCAATAAAATTCGGCGCCCGAACATTCTGATATTTGCTTTAAGAATGTTTTGGATATTACGATATCGTGGGTAGATCCCAGCGCTCGCGATGCATACCGGCGTCGCGACGACGACTCTTAATCAGGCTTGAGAAACCTTGCGCCTGTCGACAGCGTATCGATCATCTTGTCTATTTATTTTTTGAGACAAATAATGCGTCAGCTCGAATAGTCTGATGCAACCGTCAACATGCGCTGGTTCCTCTCCCTTAAATGATAACGTTCCTTTAACTGGAAGAAATCGTGGAGTCCAAAGGACGTAACACCCCCCCGCCTTAGACAAATGTTGGGGGTGCAACACAACATTTGCATAACTGTATAAATAACGATAAGATTTCTCCCATTCGGTGGTTAACATCTATTTATATATCTATGTTCCGAGAAGGAAGAAAAGAGAAAGCCAAAGGTTTTTTCCTTAGTTCTCTTTGTCTTTCCTGTCTCGTGGTTATTATTAGGAAAAATAATAAATAAATAATAATAGCAATAAAAAAAACAACATACTCAATTTAGTTTATTGTTTCTTATAAAAATTATACATATATATACATAATAATATACTCAATTTAGCTTGATCTGTTAAGTGTTAGTGATAAATTAATAGATATAATTCTTTATAAGCCTCCCAAATCAACCATTATTGCTCTTCAAGCATATATACATACATCGCCCTCTCCGGATCTTCAGAGTCATAGTGATTTTCTGGACGAATAAGACTGCCTTCCTACCTCTTAATAATCTCTTTATTTTATTATTGCACAAAATACTTGGTGCAATTGTGAGTTGCCTGACTGTCGACCACGGTGCGGAAAACTTACAAAAGAAAAGAGAAAGAAAATCAAGGAGTATCTCGTAAAACAAGGTACGTTGACAGTACCTCAGCAAGCCAATTCATTCGGGGAGCCTCTGCAACTATAATTACTCAATCTCACGGTCTCGCAACGCGGGATCGTCGGCAAAATAGTTATAACTATGCAATCGTTATCCTTGGCGACCAAATCTGTAAGGATCCCATGCCACCAACGAGGCGCATAGCGACTGACCTACAACAAAAGGCACCCTAGATGAGATTCCTAGGAACTTTGTAAAGGGGGGGGGGGCAGAGGTCCCTCATGGAAGCCCACCATAAAAGAAACGAAACAGGTACGATCCGAAACCGGCGACAGCCACGCGCACTCAAAAAAAAACGTAGTTCTTATAAAAACGCGATCATATTTAGAAAGGCAGCCGAACGCGGAAGGAAAATTTGCGAACAAAAGTATGTCTTAAAAATTAAAAAAAAAAAAACAAAAATGTATATATATAAAATTAATCAATATTTCGAAAAGAAGGACGAGGTAATAATAATAGCAAAAATAATAATAATATTAGAATAAAAATTAAAATATAAACTATTCTCTCCTTCTTGAAAAAGGGCAATCACAAAAGGAGCAAGGAAAAATGACTCGAGCAACGGGATGAGTCACCGCACCATAGCAACGACATACAAGGAGTGGGTTTTTGTGGAGAGAGTAAAGGATAAGTATGCGGTAAATCTATTGTGATTATTGCGGAAGAATCCGCTAGTGGCCCGGAAGATTCTGTTTTATTTGCAAATTTCCATTTCGTGTTCCTCCGTGGGAATTCGAGTATGCAAGTTAGGTTTTTTGGTTTCCTTTTTCCCAAGTGTAAAAGGAGTTGAGTTAATGAATTCTATACTGCTCCTATCAGGTAAACAGATCATCCATACACAGTTTGTAGGACGTATCCGTGTACGAGGGTGTCCAGTATCAATTTTATGGCCCTCATGAACAAGTAGACCCTACTGAAAAAATTTTTTTGAAATCATAAATGAGAATTAAATTCAAAATTAAATTCAGAATTACATTAAGAATTCAGGTATGAACTCAGATGAAGTTTCCGCAAAATTCCTCTTATGAGATATCATTTAAAATCTACACTAATAACTTTTTATAAAATATATAATTAATTTTTTCTTTAAATTAAGATTTTAATGTTTATGTGTGAAAAATAATATTTTTAATTTATATAAAATATATAGTAATGAAACTATAGGTAAGCGTCATTTTGAGTCATTTATTAATAGAAAAGTAAGTTAGGTACAGCCGCAATATATTCATCGTTATTTTCATGTATGTAAACACAAATTTTGTTTATGTTCTCTGTTACAATTGCGCATAATTCTGTATCAATATTTATAATTTTATACAAAAACTTACTCTTATCATATGTATAAAACCGCATTAATTTTATTACATATGATAAGTGCAATATTACATTCGGTGTCAATAATGAACGATATAATTTTTACATATGTTCCATCATTTAACTGAGCGTGTGAGTTATTCGACCGATTATTCTTTAATAAGCATGAAGTATACAAATATCCACATTTAACTATTCGGTAATATTTCTTAGCTGAATAGTGAGATATTAAATTTTGTTGCTACATCGTCTTCAATAATATTGCCTGAACCAAAATACGTTATGTTTCCAACTTTAATATACTTTTTGACTCGTAAACTTATTAGATTTTCACAAAATCTTTTTGTTGCTTCGGATGTACTACAACTAACACTATTTTCTAATATAAACATACTACATTGAAGATTGTATATCTTACAATTTGTTGATTGATACCTTTGGCACAATGTATAGTTTTCAACAACTTGTTATTATTAGATTCAAATGGAAAAGTGGAATGCGCCCATAATGGACCCCAATTATATACACTCCTACAAATGTGTAACAATTGATGCACATTATGTCATAGCACATTTTCCGTACAGGATCTCAACATTTAACACAAACTTATGAAATGACTCATCAATTTTATCTAATTCCTCGACTGAGAGAGAAGTTTTTAAAAGACCATGTAAACTTTCGACTAATAACAACTAATACTACAGAATTTCGTTATTTACTACAGTTCGAAGTAAAGGTACACTGTAATATAATAGCCAATTTTCCCATTCTCTGGCTTTCCAATGATTTCTATCCGCTAAAGATCTTGTTAATCGACCTACTTGATTTGGAACTTGTATTTGAAGCAAATAAGAATTTAGTTTCTCAATGTCATCTTTCTTGAGTAATTTTAAAATACATTCAGTTATTTGTTT
Source organism: Tetramorium alpestre (assembly GCA_021460005.1). Lineage (NCBI taxonomy): Eukaryota > Metazoa > Arthropoda > Insecta > Hymenoptera > Formicidae > Tetramorium > Tetramorium alpestre. The sequence goes on along the minus strand of JAJVSH010000395.1, from coordinate 18,159 downwards.
TACTACTCCAGCTAAATAACAATGTAAATAATCCGGTACAAAACCATTTATTATATTAAAAAATGGTAAATTAATTAAAGGCGTAACATATTTTACACCCCTGATAATATTTCCGGATTTAACAGTCTGTTTCCCACATTTTATCATGTATGCAACTTCTCTATCTTTTGGACGATAATGAAGAATAGGAAATCTCACACATCCATTTTGCCATTCCCTGTGATGCAAACACCAACTACAACAATTATAACCATTAAACTGTACTAATCTCTGCATCGGAGCACGAGCTACAGCATCGACACAACATATCAGTAAATATAATTTAAGCATTCGTTTTTCTCCATGAATCATACATTCTATTCTTCTTTCTTTCATTAATCATGTTTATTTCTTTAACAAATATGTCTAAAAAAGTACTCATTTCCGGTTTATTTTTACCGAACCACATGTCACAATATTTTTCAATCGGCTTTGAGGTGGTAACTCATTAATTTGTATCTGTATCGGCCATATAGAATCTTGAGAACTTTCAAATCTAGGTGCACCATTCGTATTAAATACAGCAGTGACATATCAATCCCTGTCATTTTCAGGTAAATTGTTTAAGATCATTTTGTAATAGTATCCATCATAAATATGTTGAATCTTTCCACTTTCATTGTATCTCTCGCGTACGATATAATCATAATAATCTTCATGACTTTTTATGAGATTTGAAATTTCGATAGAAGGATCAAGAATTACAAAATAACTAGAAAGAGATGGATTCGATACATTGATCGATAAGTCACATGTATCACATTGAACTTGTGTACCAATTTCTTTAAATTTTCCTAAGTGATTTGAACAATTTGAGCAAATCGCGTGGTAGTGTGCCTTTTTTTCATAATTGAAAAGTTTGTCTATTAAATAACACGATTCCGGTAATATAGGAATCTCAAAAATATTATTAATCAATTTTATCAAATTACAAATCGCAGTTAAAGATAATATATGAGTAATACTAAATTTAAATATTATTAACATAAGTTCACCAGGACTTGTTCTAACAGGAGCTGTACTTTTAAGAAAAAAATCAGTCGTGGACATTAAATCTAAAATATTTGCAGTTTTGTTTTCGAAATTAGAGTCATTAAAATATTCACCATCATTTAATACGCATCAGTACAATAAATTTAGAATTTTATAATTGTGAAAACGATTAAGAAATATATGTATAACGAAATATATGTATAAATATATGTATAACTGAAACTTCTTATAATATGTATATGTTACATACTTCCTCAGTTGTCATATTTGCATGTATCAAAAACGCTGCTCCCTCATTAATGCTAATATTATCATTTTCAGTAAAATCATTGATCTCTCTTTCTTCACGTTCTATGATCTGAAAATTTACATTAAAAATAACCAAATTATTTGAATGAAAAAATTGAAAACGCATTAAAAATATTTGATGAATATTACAGTTGGATAATAAAAGTATATGTTACATACTTCTTCAATTTTCATATTTCTATCAGCTGAAAATGCTGCTTTCACATAAATATTTTTAGTGGAATCAAAAAACCTTCGAAACGAATGTCCTTCTTGACATTTTTCTATAATCTGAAAATTTAGATTAAAATAAAATTATTTTAAGAAAATAATTATAACAGCGTAAAAAGTATTTATCTGATAAATATTACAGTTTAATTGTCTTCATATGTTGTAGCCCTTTTTTTCAGTCTACATTTTTGTGAAGCACTAATTCATCACCTTCAGCTAAATATCTTTTTTTGATGTTTTTGTGATTTTCCATTCTTTCGATATTTTCAAGTTTAAATTGATAGATGTAGCAAGCATTCACTGAAAGAAAAATATTTGTAATTTTAATAAAAAACAGAAAAATAATTTTTATAGTATATAAATTGACAGAAAAAATAAAAGTATTGAAATATCTGACTTCATTAAATAGTAACACATAGTAACAGATACTTCTAAAAATAACTTACATTTAAAAGAATTTTTCCGGCAGCATGTAACTGGATGATTTACTATCTGTTCGACGAATAGCTTATGTTACAGAATTGTTTTAGTTTTCAGTGATTCGTATCCATTATACAAATATTAACATGTAAAATATTGACATGTAAAAACATTGTAATACTATATTATTATTTAGTATTATTGTTAAAATTGCGTAATGCGCAACTCTCGCACTCTCAGCACTTTTGTTGACGTACTAACCGCCTAACGAATCACTTTTTCACTGATATTGCGTTCGTATAACCTTTTTGTTTCACACGAATTGTGAGCACGCAAGACACTTTCAAACAACACTGCGCGATACTACGCATCCACGAGATTTAGATGCATCCACGAACGATGTTCTCGCGGACATAATCTTGATATTGAAAGATTCGGATCGATATAGAGATACAAATAGTAAGATTGGAATCTCGCGCGGACGCGCACGGACGTATAATACAGGGCCTACAAACTCTTATGGACGTTCCATTGCTAGCTCTGACATGAGGGCACTAATAATGGAACTAAAAATCAATATGGCGGTATATATATATATATATAAATAGCATAAAATGTAAACGAGTTGGATGGTAAAGACGGGTAGAGATAATCAAGACACTAATTCTTTGTTTGGAATAATTGATCAATTATATACGGTGTACATATGTACGATTTATTCTGAGAAGAAGAAAGTACTTTTTCAATATAAGGTTAGTCAACTTTATTTTTCAATACATAGAGTTATTCTAAGAATAAATATAGCGCATGTGAGTCATTCGTATTTGACCACATATTTTTCATTTCTTGAAATTGAAATATTAGATATTATAAAGCATTATTACTGCTGTGACATTTAGAAGGTAAATAACTTTAATAATTAAAAAAGCGAAATGGATACGAAAGACGCAAATGTGCTTAGGTTAAGTAAACAAAAAATGTGCTAGGATTAAAAAACATCTTAAATAAAAGTAAAAGAAATTTACATAAATAGAACGCGATATTTTGGAAAATTTAAGAAATATATTTTTTAAATATTTTAGATTGCATAAATGAAAAATAAAAAGTACAATGGGAAAAGCGTGCTGCGTTAGAAATTGTTCGTCAGGTGTTAAAGTCCCTTCTCATAGATTTCCAAAAAATTTACAACATCGTATAAAGTGGCTGCAAAGTTTCAATATGGAAATGTTAGAATCAAATAAGATTGATAATTTACGAGTGTGCTATAAACATTTTAAAGAAGAGGACTACAGTTGTGCTCCCAGGATTAGAATATTAAAAAGTAATGCTATCCCATTAATGAATATAGCAGAAAGCAATAATAATGAAACAAATGTGACAATGAACACAGTGATAATAGATTTGTCACATGATACACTTGAAAATCAAATAAATCAAGTGGAAAATGAAGAACAAAATAATTGTGAAGAACAATCTAATCATTTCGAAACTGAAGTGCATGAATTACAAATAATTTAAATAATGAATTACTCATTCAACAGTTGTCTTCTCAATATCTAGCATTACATAGTAGACCTGAACTAAAAGAAATTACACGTAAAAATTATTATCTCCAAAAGCTAGAAGATTCTATAACAAAACGGTACAATTAAAAAAAGAAACAAAACGATTAAAAAGAATAATCAAATGAAATAAAGAGCGAGCTAAGTGCAAAACAATAATAACGTTACGCACAATCAATCATAAGAGACAACAAGATAAAACTGCAATTGTGCGACAGCAGTTTATAAATATGATATTAAGGAGCAACAATCTAGCCCCCCAGGTAAAATTCGAAAATCACAAGAAGCACTAAAATCAAATATCTAAATCTATGAATCCTATTCCGTATTACAATTAGAAAAATTCTTTGTAGTATTTTTCATTGTTTTATTTTAATATTTGGTATAATTATGTGTAAGATATTTATATATAATACAAAATTATTACGTTTTTCTTCCTATCCAAGTACTTGCTCTATCCATCTACTAATACATTAAATACTCAGTTAAGACATATTCCTATCGATACAAGATGTAATAGTATTATATTAAAATATTTAACACAGATCGCTAAAGAAATAAAAGAAGAGAAAGATTTGTATTGTGCATTCATTTGGGATGAGATGTCAATACAACCATTCAATACGATAAGAAATACGATAAAATCATTGGTTTTGAAGATTGGGGCTTCAGAAGAACTCGAAAATTTGCTGACCATGCAATAGTCTTTTATATGAGATGTCTTGCATCAGGCAATCATATGCCCATTGGTTATGGTTTCTGTAATAGCACCACAACTTCAGTACAACTCACAAGATGCATAAAAGTGTGCTAAGGCGAATTATTAAAACAGGATTCATACCAGTTGCGACTATATGTGATCAATCGGGATCAAATATCGCAGCTTTAAATTTATTGATCGAAGAGAGTAAGCGATTAACGCTTACAGAACGTACCAATTTCAGTAAGTAAAGTTGATATGTATATATAGAATCTTTAAAATTATTTAATTTTTTTGTATTGCCTATTATTTTATATATGCATTTTATGTACATTTCTATGTTAAGTTTTTATGTAAGATTTTATATTCAATAAGCATTATTTTATATATTTGCAGGCAAGACTTTCATACTAGATGGACACGAAATTATTCCATTTTTTGATTACGTTCATTTACAAAAAGGAGTCAGAAACAATTTATTAACAAAGAATCTTCTTATTGACAAATATGCAAAACAAAATGAAAGAAAATATGCATGTTGGGAGGACATCATAACAGCGTACGAAATGGATAAAAATTCTTTCTTTAGACCGCGACAAATGCCGAAACTTTGTAACAAACATATTTATGCACAAGATATACCTAAAATGAAAGTAAAATACGCTACACAAGTTATTAGTCATTCAGTGGCCAATTTTATGGATGTTGTATTGACTTTAAACTTAGGTAAGAAATACTTATTATTAACATAGTGATACATCAATTATAAAAGAGTAACATATATTATAAATTTATTATTTATTTAGTAATATATTTAGTAATAGTATACATTAAAATTAATTTTATCACACACACGACATACGCACACATTCACACACGCGCATACGCAAACGCACGCACACATTCTCTTTCTCTCTTTCTGTCTCTCTGTCTCTCTTTCTCTCTCATTACTCTATTATCATATTTATTATAAGTACTCTAAATACCAAAAAGGTGATGTTACGTCTGCCGCCCCCACCATAGGCCCCATATTACCCCCGAAACTGCGATAACTTTCTTATTTTTTTTTTATTTTTATTACCCCATATATTTTCGCCGCGCCGTACGACTGCAAATCCGCCATGCGTCGGTAATCCGCGAAACCTACCCTATAGAATTACCCATGAAAAAGAGGAACGTATCGCGTAAAATCTATGCATATTCTTTAATATGCATGGAATCTTCTTAAATGATAACAAATACAAGATACAATAGTGCTACTCGAACGCATTATTCGTATCTTTTATAGAATTAAGCCTTAGCATTATCATTTCAGTCTCGTGCATAATTAATAAGCGAATATTTAGTAAATTAAGAACGTAGATGTAAGCATTATAATGTAATCTTAGATACAATTATACTTTTGTTACATTAACTAAAAAATAATGTTAGAAATATTAAAACTAATATTATGTAACTAAAAATAGAATGTAAGGCGCGCAAAAACTCGACTTAGGAATGCGGGCACGAGACTGACGCGTAAATAAAAAAAAAAACCTTTCGCGTTAGGGTAAAAAACTTCACGCGCGTGAACAGGAGGGATGGCCCTGTACATCCTCTCACTGCGCGGGGCCACGAAA
>JAJVSH010000394.1:8059-46721 GCA_021460005.1 Tetramorium alpestre | reverse complement strand
TTAACCAAAATATGAAGTAAATGAGAAATGAATAATATAGACGAAAAATTAACATGTTATATCTTATTTTGTGCTTGCTATCAGCATTTAAAAAAATCAGGTACAGCTGATGTAAATTTTTGATAACTTTATATAGCTGATAATAATGTAATTATGCCAGTTTTCACTAAATTTTTATATTTTTCTGAAAGAAGGTTTATTTTAAAATATCTTATATTCATAGTATATACATATTTACAATTATTGTAAAAATTACATTGATATTTTTATAAAATCTATCTCGTTTCCTAAATCATACCACTACAATAATATATCAATATAAAATATATTAATAAAACTGAAAATTTGTAATAATAAAACCAATTAATATAAATAAAAATATGTATATTAATTGTAAAAATATATTCAAGCAAGTTTTATTTCGTTATTCTAATCTTTTCATTAGTTATTAATTTTTACTATTATTTATTAAGTTTTTAATATTTCATTGGTAAATTATAAAAAAACAAGTATTAATTTATGATTCCTTTTAATTAATCTTATATTTTTAATTATTTTGACCCATAAATTTAATACTTTTTGAGAAAATAGGATTTAGAAGACACATAGGTACGATTTAGGCAACCGGTTTGCTAAATTGTACCTTTTGCAGCATGTTACAGAAAAACTTATAACCCATTAATTTGTTATTAGTGAAAGGTTTAACATATAATAATAGGTGCCTTAAATATCAAGCTACAATTTTCAAAGTTTATTTGGATTTCAAAAGATACCAAATGCAACCAAAATATAACCAAAAATAACTTAAGTGGTACGCATTTGGCAACTCTCCCCTACATGATTTAAACTTGTCATTAGAACCTAAACATTCCGTATTGTTGTCGAAATATGGCGCGACGAAAATATTTTTCGAGGCCTTTCGAAAATGTTGGAATTTGAAAGTTATAGCGTAATAAGAATATAAAGTGACTAATTGTAAAATAAAGAGAGTTTTTAAAAAAAATAATAACTTGAGTAATAAGAATTTAATGAGAAATCCATTTCGAAATAATATGCAATACGAATGTATAAGCATATTCGAACTGGAGTAACTTTAAGCGTTTTTATAGTTAGCAATAATAATTTTCATTGTTGCATTTTTTCCTCAAGTTTTGTTCAATATAACGCAACAATGTTCAATAATTCTCTCGTCCAAGCGTTTTCCTCGTTAATGGAATATCCCTCAAACATTTCTGAAGGAAAGTATCGGGCACTTGGTACAAGCATTGCTCGCGCCTCGCGCGAACTGGCGTTATTAAATTCGCCTTTCGCATAGGCGCGGCTTCGTCTTGCACGGCACCGTAATGCACCGCATTTGACCGGCGGGCAGAAATTGTACCAATTTTGATCTCTTTCTCTCTCTCTCTCTCTCTCTTTCGCGTGTTCTAATTACGGGTGGAGGTACTTTTGCGGCCTTCGGAAACGAAGCGACTCGCGCGATTGGACCGCTCCCGCAATTCTCTCCTGTGTCCTGCGAAGGGTTGTCTTCGTGTCTATGGCGTGTCGCAGAGCCGCTACGATACGAGGCCGTGTCCCTGAGGCGGGCTTGGAGCACGCATGCTCCGGTCCCGCGCATTTTATATTCATGTATATTTAGCTGCCGGCCGCGAGGGTTGCGTACGGCCTGACGTGGCCGACATCGGCGACGGAGAACTCTCCCCGGTGTTAGCGTGCCGCGCGCCCGTTGCGCACGATCGCACGCACGTTTTCATGCAAGAAATTCAACCCGCGGGCTGACCGCTCGCTCGCGAAAGCGAAATTCGCCAGGGCCGACTGATTTCGCGTCCAATTTACGCTACTTGCGCTACGCTATTATTGTATCTCGTTGCATTGAGAACGCGATGGACGGGACTCGTCCATCGCGGTCACGCTGCTTTCATTCCGCGACTCATCTATAATATATTCGCTCGTTAAGATCGTCCCGTTAACAGCGAACGACTAACTGCTGATTTCATTGTCTCGCACCTCTTTCTCTCTTTCTCGACCGGTTGCGTGGAACCGTTCGGATGATGAAATTAAATGTAATTGCGATTGCATTGCGGTTCCGTATTGTAACTCCGTCTGTCCTTTTATATTATGTAAATCATTGCCATGTACAAGTAGTTATTGTTACGTATGAGACTGTTATGCCGTAATTAAATGTATATATGTATGTATATTTTTACACGCTCGTGAGATGTCCCTGATGTGGCAAACAAAGTCTCTCAAGCATTTAATAGAAACATTACATTGTGCGTATATACGCGGACGTCGTTATATTTAGAAAATCGATAAGCATATTTAGGATAAATGTCAAGACCAATTCCCGCCTCGATAAGGTGGCTAATATAAGCGCATTTTAATGCGAATATAATGTGTCGTGTGTGCGAATTATCGAGAGGTAAAGCTAAGGAGCTGTGTGGCGCGTCGTTTCTTGCATATCCCATTTGCGCGCACGTCAAGTATGTCTATTTTTTTCTCTCTTTGCACTGCGCAGAAAACACAGCCGTCTCGTGTCATTAATATGCGATACCGGGAAACCACGCGGGAGCAGGACTGCGTGGACGGAATTGCGGCGTAATTTCTCCGAGAGATGAGGTCTGCTCTCTTCTGCCAGAACAGTCGTCTCCGGCATTACGCTCCCCGCCGGAGTCGTAGATCCCGAAGAAAATCCTCGCGTGTGTGACGTGTATATTAATAGACACGCCGACAGAGAGAACGGTATTAAGGCATATCAACATCGTAATTCACGACGTGGGCGAGAGCCTCCGTTCGTTGCACCACCTCTTTTCGTGCTAACGCCGCGCGCGTTCTCCGCCGCGCGTGTTCTCCGACTTCGACCAAACAATATCGAATGGAACGAATTCGAGTTGAACCCTGTCGTGTGGGCCACTCGCAAAAGCTATCTATGGCTGTTTCCCAGTTAGGACGCACAACGTTACTGTGTTCCACTGTGTAAAGTTCCTGTTGAAACAATTAGAACTTACAATTAGTCTGTTCTACTAATGTTCATTTCTACCAATGTAGATTAACTTTAATCTCGGTTTTATCTTGTATTTTTTTCCAATTCTTAGAATTAGAGAAAGTAAGTTAAACCGAGATTAAACCGAGAGTTAATCTACATCGATAGAAATAGGCGTAAGACATTAGTACAAGTGTTATTATAGATCTTTATTTTTTAATTAAATTTGATTTATTTTATGTTGAATATATGCGAAAGAGCTCTTGCCACATGTTAAACATAAAATTTCTTAAAAAGTTGGTAACACTCATATGCTTTACACGCTCGTACTTTGTTAGCTTTTTAAAGTGCGCAGTGTAACTCTATGTCATGAACATTTTATGTTGGACACAATATTACACTGTGTCATCTGTATACCTTATTGGAAAACAGACCTATATCGAAGTCAGAGAGGTGTGCATAATCTTTTTTTTTTTTGTCCACAATGTGGATAGAAATTGCAGCGTTGTTCGAGACAAGTGACAATCGAGAATGTTGTTGAAAGCTGTTATTTTGTATATTGAATAGAGATCAATTAAAAACTGCTCTGCGCGGTAGAAAGAAATCTGTCATTTTTAGCAAAAAAGCATACATTATATTCATGACCAACTTCAGACTCCTTCGTTAGTAGTTGACGCAATCCAATTACTGCGTTCTGAAAGTATTGAAAATCTATAATTCACGTTTTGCGTGTGCTATATAGGTTTTTGGTACTGTCGGTACATTTCGGGACACACCCAGTGTTCCCGTCGGCTCGCCGTATCCGATCAACGCGGAGGTCGGATGTTGGTTAACGTTGCCGAAAATGAAAAGGATGTGCATTATGTCGTTGCGACGAGTTTCAGGCATAACTGCGGACGAATCTGCACGCGATCGACGTTGTCTCTCCGTCCTGTCGGACGTCGAGGACGATGAAGGATGTAATTCACGGATAACGCAGTTTGCGCGCCTGAATCGTCGATCGCGCGGCTAGAATCGCCATGACACCACCCGCCACCCAGAGTGCAACGCCGTCCTGTCGCCTTGTGGCGCGTCGCGTTGCGTCGCGTTGCGTTGCGTTACGTTACGTTGCACCGCGATACGCACAGGCTCGTAGCATTCAACAGGGCGACGCGACACGTTCGCGCCGGCCATTGATCATCGTCGGGCGAACGTGACGACGCTCATGCTACGAGAAATGAATAATAATTAGAGAGATAATAATAATCAAGTTTGTCTGTTACATAAGCGGCGCGAGGTGAAGGGATCGAATGGAGCGAAATACTCCCAGAGAGGATTCTTAATTACAATAATAAACCGCCACTGTAGTTCTTATTATAGCTTAGTTCGTAACAATAGATGTTAGGAACGTAAACTACATTCACGACTTTCTGATTAAGAAGGGTTTAAAGATTCCAAATCAATCGTCGCTGTTAACAATGCCCGATCTTGATAGAATAGAAGAATTACGCGATGTGCGCATGTATTACACATAATTTAACAGTAGACTAAAAACAGAGTTTTTATAATAAAATAAAACGTGAAAAATTCTAAAGATTTTACTTTAATTTGTTTTCTTGTAAACTTTCCTAGTATTTAGCTCTTCCCGGAAAAAGTGAAGTCACCCTACCTCGCCCCGGTGAGTGTACGGCCCTGGGCAGGCGGTTGCGCGCGCATTGCGAGTGTATACCGCGCAACAACAAAAATACATTGTCCGGTGCATTTGACGGTGAACAGTCGACGCGCGAACATCCCGTGGAGTTCGGGTCGTTGACGCACGGAGGAAAGGCAAACGAAGAGAGAGAGAGAGAGAGAGAGAGAGAGAGAAAAGAGGCGGGTCAGAGAGGCGAGTACGAAAAGGGGCAAAGCCGCGAAGCGCGTTTTTCACTTCCGCGTGCGAGGAGGCAGCGTAATCCTAATTCTCTCGCGCGTGCGGACGTCGCGCGGCGTTACGATTCAGTGATTCTCCAAGCTCATCGGTACACACAGTGAGAGTGACGAAAATGGTGTCCGGCGGCATGACTTGCGTCAAGTACCTGCTGTTCCTCTTCAACCTGATCTTCGCGGTGAGTAACGGCCGCAGTGTTGAGTAACGGTGCACGCCGTCGCGGTCAAGAGGACCCCGACGCTTACGTTCTGTTATTCGGGCCGCCTATTCTTGGCGCCGCGTCGCCTGGCGTCGCGACGCGCCGCGACGCCAGGCGACGCGCCGCGCTGGGCGGGCGCGGGCTTTTGTTATATGTATATCGGTCAAGCCTCCGGAGCGCAGCATCTGGGTCTCGTCGATCTCGACGCGCTTCGCCCGTTGAGGTCCGACCCGCCGCTCGCGTCCTGACGAATGATGAATCATCCGGCGGCGCTTCGCGCTAATTACAGGACGTGAAGTACTCGGATGGAACGGAAAATCATCACGATAACGTCAAAACGAAATCGAATGATAACGTAATGACGAGAAAATGATCGGATTATCACTGAAAAATTTTTGCAATCCTATCTTATCACTTTGACATTATCGTACCTTTTTCTGTGTGGGTAATTTCTTTTTCGAATCGAATTTCTCTTTCTCCTCGTGTACGATTTAATTGACATCAGATTGACGGGGGTAGTTTCCACCTTTCAAATTTGACGATATGACGCATGACTGACGTTTCACTTTGATTCGTGTGGACTTGAACGATGGATTCTCAGCTTATTTGAGTATTTCGTCTCTATCCGAGCGATAGAGAGACGGTCGTCGATCATTATTATCGGTGTCGCGTTTCGCCCGCGGCAAAATTTCTTGCGGTTACATCGGCAATCTTGGGCGTATTGGATCGATATTACGCACGGCTCGATAGCGAGGAGACTCCTCGGGATCCTTCCTACCGTTCGCGCCATTCTCCGGGTTGGCTTTCAGGAAAATTCACCAGTATTGTCTCCCTTCTTCCCCGTCCCCCTTTCCCCCTCCCCTCCGTATTGAAGCGTGCCTCATCTAATGCCGATAATCTATTATCTAATGACAATAATAATCTAATCGATATTGTATGGCGTGACCGAAACCGTACCGCGTTTCTGAATAAATGATGTAAGTACGAGGGTATCATTTCGAGGGAAACTTTGTGGTGCTTATGCTCCAGAACCTCGGTGTAAGCGTTATGGATGAAGCGATCGATACCCCGCCCCCTCCTTTCACGTTTAACGCAATCTAGAGTTCACCCGTCCAGCACAGCCGTGTCTGTGTACGTGCGCTCGCGCGCGCGCGCGCGCGACACCATTACAAAGAAAACTTTTATAATATGTGTAAAATCGCGTAAAAAATTCAAGGCCGAAATTCCAGATGCGACGTAATTGAATTCGATCATCTTTCTATGTAGCAAAGTATCTTTATCTATTTTATCTAACCGAACAATTTCTTTTATCTGACAACATTTCCAGAGTATCTTCTGGAGTAATACGAAGAAAGGGAGCAAGTAGCAATTCATTAAGATCGTATAAACGGATGTTTAACTGAAAGATATTGATAGTGACAAACGTAATAAAAAAACTCACTAATTGTCAGTTTTGGACATTTTGGACCTAAAAGATGGATGTGACAAAAGGAAAATGTTGATTACTTTGATTGAAGAGTTTATTTAAAGATCTGGGCGATACGATTTAAAAAAACTTTACCAAAAGCCACAGTTTGTCCCAGGAGATTCGCGCATATACCGTCCGTACACAAAGATCTAGGACACAAAAACAACCCTGCGAAAGATGACAGGGCAGGGTGTCCGCGGCGCGTCCCTTATTGTAACGTTTAATGATCCGTCCAGCGTGAAATGCCAGCGCAGCGACCGCGTTTATACAGAGCGTGCCAGAGGAAGTACGAGCCCGATAGGGTGGCTTTGTTCCTCGCGATAACCGAAGTCGGTTTCTTCCTCGAGCGAGGGGATGCTAGCATTGCACCCGTTTCTCTCTCCAAGTTCAGCATCTGGAGATCCTGAATTCCTCGAGGAATTCAAGAAAAACCTCAGGTAAAATCCGTCCTGAGCCGAGCGAACAACAAAAAAATTGATTTATGTCTACGCACAGCTTATTCCGTTCAGCTTGTACGGCCAAGAAGAGGGACTTGATTTACAATCGTCGATCCTTAACATTATTCATCACACCTCTCCCTATTATATTCTACCTGCTTTCTTCAACTTAAAACTTAAGATTTTCTCTCTTATTTCATAACTATTCAGTCTCAATACTTCGCCACCTTTGTTTCTTCGAAGGAATTGATTTATGTATACATGCAGTTTATTCAGTTCAACTTGTACGGCCAAGAAAAGTGAGACTTGGTTTACAATCATGAATCCTTAACATGATTTATCACACATCTCCCTATTGTATTCTACCTGCTCTCCTCAACTTAAAACTTAAAGCTTTTCTCTCTTAATTTTAAATTATTCACGATCTCAGTATTTCGCCACCTTTCTGTCCCCGAAGAAATTGATTTACGTGCAGCCCTCTTTCAATGACACCCTTACGTGTCTTACGTTACAAAGACGTGACTGGGCTTTAAATTTCATAGGGGCGACAGCGTCGTCGCGTCCGTATTCTACAATTCGCTTTCTAGGACACCCCAGATCGTATGGATCGTCGCGCGTAGGGCGCGTCCTCGTTGCTGAAACTTTTCAATAGATACATACGTAAAGTTCGCCGCGGTAGAGTCACCTGTTAGCGTACGGCGCGGGGTCTCGACGGCCCCGTCCAGGCGTCGCTCGACGGCGAGCGAATCGACCGATCGCTCAGGCTCGGTTTCGCTGCCTCGAAGGCCTACTACGGGTGCGTGTAAGCGCGCCGGGAACGTAGGTGAGCCGTAGGTGAAAGACACGTAGGTAACCACATAGACAAGGAGGAAAGGTCTATAATCTCCGACGGTAGCCTACCTACGACGCGATGTCGCAGTCTCTCTCTCTCTCTCTCTCTCTCTCTCTCTCTCTCTCTCTCGCGGGCCTCCTTTTTTTCCTTTCTCCCTCGACCGTAGAACGTCGGCACCCGCCATGCGCTAGAGAGATGTCTTTATTTAGACAGACCCAGCAACAGGAATGAACGCCGCCGATAAATTCCTTCTGGTTGCGGGTTTCGGTGGAGAACCGACCTTTCCTGAAACGTAACGATACGAGAAAGCGCATGCGAACTTGGAAATTTCCGAATTTACGCTCCACGGTTACGTCAACTTGGAATAATTGGAATGAGCGACACCTCGACGATTCCCTATCTTTTTTCGTGAACGTAGATGTGTCTTATCTATGATGTAAATAAAAAGCTTAGAAACCGGCTTCTCCTACGTTAAAAACTTTTACACGCCTATCATTGAGATACTCATGAATTCTGCTCGACTACTCTTTCCTTGATAGACTGCAGACGATAACGTTGTAAATGTTACCTTTCTAATTTTCATATTACAATGAATTTCTTATACAACAGTTTCTCAGTAAAGTCACCGCTTTCGTAATCTCTCCCTGAGAGCCGTTCTCGCGCAGATATCTCGCGTTGAAAGTTACTCGGTGTAATTATAACAGTTTTATGCGCTTCCCGTTGGTAAACAATGCGGCTCTTACGCGATCATGCTTTCCACTTAAAGCTATTAGCACGGGAGGAAAGTATTGAATGTCTGTCCTAATAACTTGAAGTGTCGATAGCAACTCGTCTCGAAACAGGAAGCAGAGAAATGGTTTTCTAGGGCAATATCAAGTTTAACGAGCGCGCTGAAGTTTTCATTAATTATGTACTTACGAAATAATATTTGCAATATATGGTTCTCAAATATCGTGGAGTTCTAATATAATGGTTCTTATTAAAGATTTCACTTCGGAAGCGCGTTTTGTGAAAGTAAAAATTACAACGTGTAACGTCTCGATGCTCGTATAGGAAATTGGAATTAAAAATGAAGCATGTTTTACATAACTTTTTAGCTTTATTGCTAATTCTTCCTTTCTTCGATTTAAATGATATAATAAATTTCAAGTTGTAAATTTTTACATGGAAGAGAATGCTATAATTTTTTATCTTATCGTATCTCATTATTGTAACGATAAAACATGAAATGATAAAAATAAAGAACTACATTGTAATAACGCATACAACATAATATTGTGATAATAGATGAGTGAATATTTATCTTATATTGTGTTATAACTTATAAAAATAATGAATACATCTTTACATTGTAAATAAAACAATAAAGAGACTAACGATAAAAATTTTTGTTATTTCAGATCACTGGCATCGTATTTATTTCGGTGGGTGGAGTGATTCTGGTTGTTTACAGCGGTTACAGCAACTTTGTGGATAGTTGGTTCTTTGCAGCCCCGCTGTTAATGATAGTGGTCGGTATCATAGTCTTCCTTGTATCATTCTTTGGATGCTGCGGTGCTGTAAAGGAGAACCATTGCATGATAATAACGGTATGATTCTAAAAACACTGGTATTAAAATACTATTTTAATTAAAATTACCATTATCTCTTTTTTCTATAATGGTAACATGAGATCTTGACTTATCTTTTTAATAAATATCTTTTTTTTCATTATACATGACATAGCAAAAAAATTTAAAAGAGGTGTAATTAAATCGAAAAACTCTTATTTTGTACAAGAATTTGTTTTGACACAATATCATATATATTATACCTGTGCATTAATTTCTCTGTTTGTAGTTCTCGGTCTTGCTGCTGCTGATATTTGCTTTGGAATTGGGCGCTGGAATCACAGGTTACATGATGAGAGGAGAAGTTGCTAATATGTTAGAAAACCGTTTGAATGGTACTTTGCGACAATATGAGATTAATCCAGATATTCGTCGTTCATGGGATATTATGCAGCACGATGTGAGTTTGAATATTGCAACCATACATTTCATTTCTATAAAAAACAATATTATTATTGATATCATTGATATCATATCATCGTACAGAGAAAGTCCTTATTAAACTGGATAATTTTTTTATAAACTGTTAATGAAATTCGTATTTTATAACTGAAAATTGAAATATGATTTCAGTTACAATGCTGCGGTATGAATGCTCCTGCAGACTGGCCCCGTATTGGTTTCCGTGATAATACCGTTCCCGATTCCTGCTGTAAAGAGATTCCTGCTCAGAGCCGATGCGATATGAATTCGATTCACGTGTATGAAGATGGCTGCAAGATGAAATTGACATCTGCTATAGAAAATAACGCTATGATCCTGGGAGGAGTGGGCGTAGGGATAGCCCTCATACAAGTAAGTTTTAATTCAAGCAATCATCTTTATGTTGAAATTATATTAAAATACTTGTGATTTACATGCGAGCAACTATTGTATGCAATGAGAAAAAGATTTATTACAATGTTATTCACAATGTAAATCACATTAGATAGCATTCCGATATGTACATTAGTAAAGAACAAAGGTTAAACCTAGTTACTTGGAAAAATGAAATTATAAAACAATTTGTCTTTATTTCAGTTGATTGGAGTTGTCTTTGCGTGCTGTCTGGCTCGCTCAATTCGCCGCGAGTATGAGACTGTGTAAGCTGATAGACACAAATTTTCACTGCAACAAGCCTAAAATGCACTTGTATAAAACCTGATCTATTACACAAGCTGTCACTATTTTTTTCCCTTATTTCATTACCATTTAACCATGCACAATTATATATAAAAAAATTTTTTCTTTCTTTTATCGCTTCTATTCTTAACACATTGCAAAGAAGCCGTTAGTTATTTTTCGTCAAAGAGTGCGTGATAGGTAAAGAAAAATAAGATTTAAAGATCTCCAAAGAATCTCAGTGCTATTTTGGTATCTAGGCCTTATCTATCAGGCATAAAACGTATGTCACACACGTATGTTTTGTATGTTTTTATAATAGGCTCTCGAACAACTTTGTATATTAATGATAACAAATCTGTTACTCTCTCGGAGATCATACATTTTTTTGTAAATGTATATCTAATTTATTCAGTGTCATTATGATACTGTTATAGTTGAGCCACGATAACTATACATCGACTATATAACTATATAAAGTTATATAAAGTATAAATCACTATAAAATGTGATAAAGCTTGTTTTTGTTTACTGTCTGCTTCACGTGAATAATTGTTTAGCTTATTAGCAAAAGTGTACTTCTGTCGTTTCTCTATATTTTTGCTTCATAATATTTCGCATGAGGTAGTGTATATTGATATTGTTGTCGAGGCTCTACTATAATATTCAGCAGTATCATCTTCAAATTTTAAGAGCATTCATATCTCTTAAAACTTCATTTTGCTTTCGAATCGATATATACTCTTATATATGTGTATATATATATATATATACTCCTTTATGAAATATATTTAATTATATATATTTCCAGAAAAACATAGAAGAGCACATTACACATATACTCAAGAATCGTAAATATTAAACTAAATTCGTATGAATTTTTGCAATTATATTTATACATATATGGTATCATTTATGTGTTCAGTTTAATTCAATTCAATATTTCAAGAGCCACAAAGCATTCTGAAAAATGTGCGTGTGTACATCTTTTTTAACAAACGAGGTGATGCGAGGAAAGCCAGTAATTTAGATAGCTCGATGTGCAGCAAAATGAAGTACTAAGATACATGAATATCTTCTCTCAGCATTAACCCAATGGTGTATGATAAAGGGCATTTCCTTTATTGCATGTTATATAATCCATTCAAAGAGAAAATTATACTTTAACCAGTTAATAGGATGTATATTTGTGAACTGCAAAGAAACTGTGATTGAAAGTAACAATGTGTCAATGCGCAATTTGTTTTTTTATTTTTGGTATATTTACTTCTAATTTGTGGCTAAACGGTACTCTTCAGATTAATGATGAAATTTCCGTGTTTAACAAATTGAAATACACACAAAGAGAAGTGTTAGCCTCAATTCGCAATTGCATGTTAACTACACGTATATGTTGCCGCGCGCGTGCTGTGCGTTCAATACAAACGAGAAACACTATATACCTAACATTAAGATATTTTATTGTTTACCACAATGTAAAGTTTACATAGTGTTACAATCATGAAAAATGTCTTACGAGATGTATAAGTGTATAGAAATAGAGGAAACGTAATAGTTGTTCATGTTATATGAAAATTATAGTGAAGCGTCATTCATAAAAAAATTATTTCATATAAGTGACTCATATATGACTCAGTTAAACAGCAATAGTTAATTGCTTCAACTTGATTATAAAGTGTCGTTTCAAGCCAATGTTGGCAATAAAATACTTGTTATTGAAATATCTACATTTTAATAGTATTCACACTGAAACTGTGAAGTGTTATCTTTTGTTTTTCGTTGTTTGTACTATATATACAAAATTATATTGCTTAATATGCCATAAAACTAGATGTTTTCTTTCCAAATATTTTATGTTCATACCTAGTGATTTAATATTTTTACTTACAGCGAAACCACAGCACACTGATCTGCCATCAATTAGGAGGCATTTTTCATAATATTGTTCATCATACATTGATTAATAAATACTTGTAGATTCATTACGACCGTAATCATTCTTATTGTGCTTATAAATATATACTCAAAGAGGAATGATGTCACAAGTATTTAATGTACAGCGATACCTTAAGTTAGTTCGACGTTTCGATACGTACGTGTGTAATGCATGTGAAATTACATACTTTAGAGAGAATGCAAATTGGCATTCTCTCTTTATACTTCGCTTTTTCTTATGAAAATGAAAAAAAAAAGAAAGAAACGAAATAGCAATATGCATTGAGTATTAACATATCTTGTTAAATTTAACATCAAATTACTGCCAATGTCTGCCAAAAAATATATGTCACATGCAATATAAAGGCAAAAAAGGACAGAGAACAAACTAGTCGCAAAAATGTATACGTATCCCGTTTACAGAGATTACCAATGCAACATTGATCAATTTTTGGCGCATGTTTGACAAGGTGCCTGTATTAAATTATGTGCCATGATATAATGTGTCTGATCTATTTTTTCATGTGATATGTTTATACAAAGTTTGGTAATCTTTTGCGAATTATATACGATCTGTACCATTGTAGGAAATAGCATTCAATGTAGCCATCATTCCTCTTAATTTTTTGCCAGATTTAAACGAAAAAGAATGAGTTCTATCTCTGCATAATCTTCCTCAGAGTGCAGAATGGACAGATTGTGTAACGGTTAATTGCAAGTAAACTTGTGTTCTGATAATTTAATATTACCATTAAAATAGTATATATTATATTTGAGTACATGCAGTCTTGGCATCAGTTTTTAATGCCTCCTCATCTCTTTCTCTTTCGACAAAATACAGTCTCTAATACTTATAATATATACGATGTTGTAGTAATCTTGTATTAAATTTATAATGATTTTCTGTGTTCTACGAAGAAAAAAAAACCAAGAAAAGGCAGTGTACTCTTATTCGTAATCGACGGTGCCCCGTGAAATATACAAATATATACATATATATATACATATATATATACGTATGCGTGTATATACATTATAGTGTCATCGTGTAATATCAGATGTACACAAAAATTCTGTACATTAATTGTACCAATGATGTAACAAAATTAGCGCATCTTAACATCTAGCTCAATTTAAATGGAGTATGAAATGGAAGCTAGCTCTACCCTGTCAATAATTTAGCTTGTAATGTCAGTGAACTCTGATATTGATTCTCTTGCGCTTCATTGTATTATATGCTATTGACAGTCTATTGCTGCAAATACATTTGTGCATGTTTAGTGCTAAGTTTATTCGTATTTGGGACCAAAGCAAAAGGATTGACATTATTTTTACCGAGTAACGTAAAGTTATTTCTGAAAAGAAATAAATGATTCAAAACAATTACGTGATACATTTACAAATTATGAAAAGACCTTTCTTGAACCTTCATTCATGGGATTCCATTTTCCAGTGTTGACAGAGTTTTCGATAATATTGGAAAAGAAATTAAACTGAGAACAGCCATAAAAACCATTTATTCATTTGCTTCCATTTAAAGGAGAAACCTTTTTGTAAATGCAAAATTGTAAATTGATGCCAATTGGATGCCATTAAATAACATTATGTGCGTTTAAGTACATTGAAAATGTACAGTGTTCTTTTTAGATTTATACGTAACAAATGAAAGGGGGAAAAAAAATTAGAAATTTCACTGCGTCTTGTCGATTTCACGAATTCAAGTACCACGATTCAAATTGAATTATGTAAGTTTCTGTAGTCTTGTGTATACAAATGCATGAAAATTTATATAACATTCCTTTCAGACATATATACCGAACGTTATTAGAACGTTATATGTCTGAAAAAATGGAGAACGTATTTATTGCAAATAATTTATATATGTAAGAACAAAGAGTATTGATATATTTACTATTTTACAAATAATGTTGAAATAATTTAAATTTATCCATCGGCACACACACACATAAAACACACGTACACAGTGGCAAATGCACAAGATCTCAGAAATAAACATGAACGTCCGTAGGATAACCATAATTGCAGATAATTGCAGAAACATAGAGATAATAGCTATGAGATATTAAAGTGTGCCTAACATAAGTAACGTTTATGTTATAAGTTAATAGAGATTAGAAAGCATTTCAATTATATTTATCTGTCGACCATGCGCAATGTAGCTTCGAAACTAGCACTTTGTCCAAAACGTTTGCTCCTTTTGATTATATAAAAATCATCTGTTTGTCAGAGATTTTAATTAAAAGACTCTGTATGTATTAATTATACCAGGCAACGCAAAAGACTGACGAAGATTATTGTAATCAGTATTAACTAACATTGGTATTTTACATACAATATATACATATTATATATATTATATATATACACATACACACACACATACACACAAAACACACACACACACAAATGACTTTGTACTAAATTTCTATTTTGGCTGCTTATATTATTTTTATTATAAACGTAAAATTATTAGTCAGTATCGTTAAAGTAATACAAATGTAATTTCGTTATTACAATATAACTAATTTACGGCGTTTTAGGAGCCAACACGTCCTTAGCACATCATATTCATCTAGCTTTTATGTATACTAATAAATTTAATGACACAAAGTAGTGTTTTTAATCAAAATCCTTCCCATTTGCGAACCTTTAAATTTCACTTCTAAACTTAAATATTGTAGAATATAATTAGAATTTTTTTTTTAAGAAAACATAAGGAAAGGTAACAATAACAACTACTAAAGAGACCAGCGTATAATAAATTGTATTTCATTCGTTATATCATTAGTTAAAAGATTGTTTACCAATATATAAGACTGACCTGCGTACATTTGCTTTTGTTTCTTTAATATTCATATCTTTTATACAAATAAGAGTGTTCACGGATCACTAACTTTGCGGCGTATTATAATTTTAAATTATCAAAATCGTGTAGAATAAATGCTATAATGGGTTTTTCCTTTCTTTCCATCCCTTTTTTTTACAAGAGACTTTTATGCGCTTCAATTTTCAGATTGGTTTTAAAAGAGCACTCTCATTTTCAGTTGTATTTATTTAATGTTTACACATTTCTAGGAATAACAAAATCATGTTTCGTTAATATTCTGGTAATTTTCATATGCACTCGGCATGTACATGTATGTATGTACTATCTTATGTATAATGATCTATTTACAATCCCGAGACAGGATTAAGATCCTATCTACCACTTTAATTTATAAAGTTGAAAGTGCATACTGGCTTACAAAAAAATAAGAAGCCAAAGTTCGCCGACTAAATTAAAGTCCAAGAATATTCAATTTTTGTCAATATAGTAGGAACTTACGCGATTCGCATATTCTGCACATGCATTTCACGCAATATTTACATTCCTCGAATTTCATGGCGAAAAGGATGTAAAGTGTTAACTTTACACAATAAACTGTACAATATCAGTGTTCATTAAGCTTCTCTCCATCGCGCTTCATACATATTTTTTTTAATAAACTATAATTACACTCACACTACCCGATATTTTTAAGCACTATCTATATTTTAGAACAGATATGTACAAAGTGATTTTAATCACCTTGCTCGTCTAATTGTCACCTGATATAAAATACTACGAGAAATTATTCAGGAGACGTATATCTGTTATATCTGACACATTGAAGACAATGAAAGTGCTTTTAGCATATTCGGTTTTTAGATTTCGAGTTTACGACAAAATCGATATGTAAGTATCCTTTCAGAGATACAATATGAAAAACAATATAAAAAAACGCGGTGGATTGCACCAACCATTTAAGCCATTTAACCATTTAACCATTTAAGCAAGGGATTAAGCAATAGTTAGCGCTTAATCAATTCTTTTCCTACATGTTAAAAACTAAAGTTACGATTTATATAAGTTACGATTTATAAAGAAGGATAAGAAATTGCCAATCATGATTAGTGAATCAAGATTATTGATGCAATCAATAGTAAAAAAACATTAAATTACATACACATGTATAATAGACAAAATGTAAATCCAGGTCAGAATTACAAATCTCTTGAATGTACCAGCGTATAAGTATACAGTAAACAATATTTATTTACAATTACAATATATTTTTGCGGATGGGCCCAGACAATTTCATTATGTCTGATAGCGCAAGCATGACGTCTGCTTCATGCAGAATATTACAATTACTGTATCATGAACACAAAATTGAATGCGGTAGTTTTGCAGCAGGCTAAATTATAGTTACATGCTGTTAGCCTACAACTCGAGTTAGGCATCACATGTACATGAACATAATAATTTAAATTTAAGACAATTCAATATAAAAATATGGGAGTTTAATTATGGAAAAATTATGGGCCTCTACATTTACGTCTTATAATCTAGATATCTATTAATTACTTACAGTTTAGATTACCAATATTGTTCATGTTATCTCCTATTCTAAGACATTAGCGGCATTGTGGGTGGTATTGTTTGTAAACAATACAATTCATTTAAATACTATCTCATTGTAACTTTTTAAGTGAAAAAACTCCTGTCTCATTATGCCCTAACACACTGTTTAAACACTTATACGCACATTCATCCGTCTTAGGCACATTACATACTCTACATAAAAGCACATCACAATCATGTTTGAGCTGATCTCAAACGGTCTTCGTTCACTTGTGTTTTTCCCGACCAACATGATCATAGATAAAGATGTGTACAGGCTAATATGAGACAAGTCGTATGAGAGCAGCAATGATCATAAGTTGGCATGAGACTAATAGGAGTTTAATACGAATTAAGAATATGCTCATGTGGCATAGCGCTTGGTCCAAAGCCGCGCTATGCGATCGTGTTCTTCTCTATTTTGTAGGTATTGCGTGGCTATACTACCTACCAGTGGATCAGCTGTAAGATAAAATTATGTGAGATCTACTAAACAATTATGTAAAAGAAGCTACCACAAGATAATATCTCAACAACAAAAAAAGGTGCCGATACATTCATTATTTACAATGTACATATCATACATGAAATTTAAATAAATTATCATGAATAATACACCTACCTGGATTGCAGTCTGTTAGAAGGGAACATATTGACAATAACACTTTTGAAATTGTCAATGCAGGAGACCAATTGTCCTTTAATATGTCCAAACAGATAACTCCTTGACTATTTATATTGCAATGGTAGATGCGTGTTCGGAATGTGACCTGTAGAGCAATACATTTTTGTTGAAAATATAAAAGCTGTATGTCGCACTAGCTAAATTAAGTAAAGTAACGGTAAATTTTATGAGAAACTTTTATAGATGTAAGGGATTGTTGATGCAATATTTACCAGCCTCTCTATAGATAATTTTTTATTAATAAGTAAAAGGTGGACTTTAAAAATACAACGCAATTAACAGTGCATAAATTAACGTTGTAACAATCTTTAATTACACAATTACAATTGTGACCTTTTACTTATTCATTATTGAGAGTCTTTAGATATCGATCTACTACTCATTTGCATTATTTATTATATAACGAATATTAATATGAAAAATTTTTAAATATATAGATATTTTAAGTCTTATATGAAAAGATATTAGTATTTCAATAATACTTTTTATCTATTTTGTTCACTTTGACATTGTCCTGTATGAGCGAGTGTTGTCGCATGTAATATAAAATCAATAAACCATAAAAGCAACCTACCTTGGGAGGTTTAAAAGGATATTCAGGCGAGAAATGTATATCAAGAAAGAATACACCACCCTCGTAAACCGAACCTGGAGGACCCAAAATGGTAGAAACCCATTCATATAAGTTATCACCTTTTGGCCCTGCACTGTAAAGTGAATTAATCATCAATTAATTCTATTATCTACATATTATTCTCATAAAGTCTATAAATCGTCTCACAATTAGTATTTTCAAGTAGCTACAATTTGAAAAACTAAAAAAAAAATAGATAACATTGATACCATACCTGCAATTGGGAGGAGGATCTAGCGTAATTTCCGCCAATTCCTTTTGTATCCTGATAAAAATATCAAAAGTACTCAGTGACCACAAATTACTGGGTTTGCTATTGACGTAATGCATACAAGGTACATCTATAATTATCGTGTCGTGAAGCAAGAGTCTATTACCTCTTAGCGGACGTTCCTAAAGCTTTCGACATCTTTGGATTTGGCTTAGCTTCTTTACTGTCTGGTTTATTGTCTGCCAAGGAGGAACCGCGTCCTCGTCCAGTTCCACTAGAGCCTGCTCCTGACGACATGACTCTGTGACAAAGCATGGCGTTGTTAATTACGCATGAACTTCACGTTATTCAATCTCAATGTGAATAACAGTTGGCCGAACAGTATTATAAGCAAGAACAATTTCGAAGCATAATATTGGCGATACATGGAACAACACATCGTGTTTATATCTTTGTTTCGCCATGGTTGGTTCTTATAAAACATTGTCACGGAAAGCCTGACTATTGACTCTACCCAGCATAAATTTATCGCATAAAACGCAAATTGCAAAAAAAAAAAGAAACTGGAGAGACACCGGTGGAACGAGCCTCGCGTTCGCGAAACATCTAACGTCACACGTGCAAGAAAATAAAAACAAAAAGCGGAGCAAGCGAGCCTCGCCGCTGAGCAAACGGTGCCGAAATCACAGTCGAGTGATCCGAGGCGCGCTGAAAACACGCGAACGTATAAAACTGACAAATGCACCGATGAATGAAAACGCTTCCGGGAACGGTCGTGCCTGTCTACGGTTACGCCTTCGACGACGGGGTGGCGACGTGTGTCGGTGCAACAAAGAGTTCCGGTCGACATAAAACACACGATTTTCCGCCCCCACGACCCTCAGCCCTCCCCGGCCCGCCCGCGCGCGGGCAGAAACATAAACATCGCGCGTACTTAATCGTCACCGGATATAAGTCGCCGACGGAGCGGCGTCGTATTTTTAAAGCGGCGTCGCGCCCGCGGTCCAAGAGAGAGAGAGAGAAAGGAGCGAGGCCCGCTCGACGTCATCGCGTTGTTGTCCCCTGCGCTCGGGCGACCCCCGAGGGGGGTTCAACGCGCCCAAAATTGATTTCCCTTCACGAAGCACGGACGAGCACGCGTCTCTCTCTCTCTCTTCCCCTTTCTCCCAGGCCGAGGATCTTTTCCTCTCTCGGAGAGCGCCGGGTGTCTCGGAACGACGTACATTCCCCGGCGTGTCGTCTACATGGCTCTCCCTCTCTCCGGGCAGCCGTGTCCCTTTTAGGACACACGTACACGCACAGTGGCCACTTCTGGCCGTTTTCCTAACCCTCTCCTCTCTCTTTCTCTCTCCTTGTTCCCTCCCCCTCCCCCCCGCGAGCCGAGGAAGCGGCTGAGAAAAGCGGTGTGCGCCGCGTACCTCGTGTCCGGTGTGTCCACGCCGTGTTTGCTGTCGTCTCGCGGCAAGCCTAGCTTCGCCGGGTCGCCGACGGTAGGGGGAAGGCGGTGGTGGCGGCGGCGGCGGCGATGACGACGAGGGGAGGGTGGGCGGCGGGGAAGGACCGGTCCGTCGCTTGAGATGCGAGAGCCGCGAGAGGGTTTCCCTCGGCGCGGCGACGGTGTCGCCGGGATAATGGAGCCGCGCGGATTGTGGGCGGGATGCACGCGGCGGTGACGGCGACGGCTCCGTTATTGTCCTCGAGTCGGGCGGGAGTATACGCGGGGGAGCCCGCGCGCGAGTAACGCGCCCTACGACGAGATCGCGCCGCTTGCGATGCAACAGCAGCGGCGGCGGTGGCGGGCAGCACTCACGGGGAACGCGCGGCGAGCGGCGCCGCGACCGCCCGACGACGAATCGACGATGACGACGACGGCGGCGGCGATGGACACGCGACAGCGCCGGGAGACGATCGCGGACGGGATTTCGAATCGCCCTCGCGGATTGTCCCTGTCCCCGGAAGCCGAGCGCTCCTCAGGCTCGCGTCCTCGTATCGCGACCATTCATCTCACTTTCATGTGCCAAAATCACGATCGCGGCGTCCTTCTCCCCGCGGCGAGCGCCGAAACGTGCGCATCTCTGCCTGCCGCCGGATGTTGACTCTGTCGCCGCGGCGGCGGACGCTGGCAAATCCGACGACGCGCCGCGCTCTCGTGGGCGCTGTGATCGGAGGCCCGGCCGGCGCGCCCGGCGCTCTACCGGCACTCGCGCCCGGCGCGGCGGCTCCGCGCGGCCGCCCGACCGGCCACGAGATTCCCGAGCGCGCTGTGAGAGTGCGTAGTCGTCGCCGCGCGAGCGTGCTCTCTCTCTCTCTATTTATTAATTTTCTCTTTTATTTTTATACCTTTTTACTTGTATGTTCACTTATGTTTTCTCCTTTTAATTTTTTTTTCAATTATAAGCGTTCAAATTGAATTAAGTTATTTAAAAGACCATTAATAAAATAATACTAATAAATAAAATAATAAAAATAATAAAACTTGGAAAGTCGATGTGATATCTTAACTTTAATATTAATTTAAAGCTCAACATTGATTTCAAATTTAAATAGTCAAGTTTTTTTTTAATAGTCATACATATATAAGTTTATATATGACTATAAAACTAGAAAAATTTCTGTGACACTAAAGTGCGATTTTAGATTTTAAATTATACGCGTAAATTATGATGAATTAATTTTATATATCTTCTTGTTTCCAGGAGACATAAAAATGTTCCAACATAAAAAACATCTATACAACAAAAAATGAAAGCACTGTAAAATTATATGTTTCACATTTTGCTAATGGTAAGAAATTTTTCTTACAGTTTACAAACGCCTTGATAATTTGTATATATTAGTTTAGACAAAGCATTTCTCTTTTATCTATCTAAACGGAGACAGTAAGTTCTTGGATCCGATTTATCGAGATAAATATTGAAATATATTCTGTGTATTCTGTAGTGATTTCCAGGTATTTACTTTTATACTTATTACTTATCTATATATCCGCATGTAATCGAAAGAGGATACGCGCATCGATTCTGATGAATACCTAATACCGGCGCAAGTCTAATTCCATCGGCTCATGTTTTGTCTGTCGTAACTATGGCTACAATTTGCCTAGTTAAGAGAGAAGTATCGCGTCGAAGACGCAAAGTAGAGACACTCGACGCAAGTGTGCGAATTCACGAGGCGACGTTAGAAACAATCCGGGCAAAATGAATGATAAGGATGATAGTGCTTGGGTGTTTGATTCCTTAATTGGATTTTTGCAAGGTCCCATTTGGTCTTCACCTCTACTGTCCTTCATCGAGGAAAAGTCTCTCGGTTTGTACAGCCATTAAAAATTCTCTTTATATTTTTCCTCAATAGAACTTATCAATTCATCGACCGAAATTTCTAAATATGCAGTAAGAAAAAGAAAGAGAAATCTCATGTAGCTTGTAACGGGATTACATTTGTCTCTCGACGCCTTTCGGAATCTAATCGTAAATTTAATGTCTCCGCAACGAAAGTAAAAGCCTTCGTGAAACTGAAAAACTTTCTGCCAAGTATTACGTAATAATCCGCATTTATCTATAATAACATAATCAAGTGTATAAAGTCTTCCTAATGTTGTAGTTTTCGAGGCCAACACCGAAGACTGCGAAGAGTATCGGAAAATATATCAGGAGTATAAAAATCTAGTCGACTTGCTGCTCGGATGCTTTATGGAAGACATGGGTATCACACCGGAACAATTCGAACACGCGTGCACCGTTAACAGAGATACAAAGATCCCAATACATTTTCAACAAGTATGGATCATTACACATATTTAAACATTGTATACATACACACATAGGCACCTGCATATATTTGACAAATTATGTTTCGCTCGTGTTTTCTTTCGTAAGATTAAAAAAGAAATTTGCATGTATTATTATTTTCATTTTCAATATAAAAAAAGAATGAGAAAGATTGACATTATGACCCGTATTCAGAATGCGTTTCTAAAGATGTTAGCGCGTTTTTATGTCATTCTATCTTTGTCATTCAGTAAATGTAAAACAAAGATAGAAAGACATAAATAACGCACTAACATCTTTAAAAGCGCGTTCTGAATACGGGCCATTGTGTATATAATATTGTGTGTATAATATTTAGAAATTAATATACATAAAAATGAATGGTAAAGAATCAACAATTTGTCTCTATATTTTCTATTACAACAAATGTGCCGTCCTTCTTCTCTTTAAAAATTATATGTTTCGCCATGTGTCTTACAGAATCTATTCGAGCAAATATGGGCGGCAAACGAATACGAGATATTCAAAAGGATGATGATACAAAAGAACTTGGAGCTCCAGCTGCAGGCACTAAATATGATCGAACAAAAATACGGTCTCACACCTGCCTCCCTCGTATACGAGACGGATGGCTTCCTCGACGACGAACTGGTCATGGAAGATTTGATACAGTATGTTCTATCAAAAATGTATTAATTTACTAGCCAACATGTATTATACAAAAATTGGAAACGTTAAAAATCAGGATGGTTTAGACTTTAGAGAAATGGATATTACATATGTTTTTGTATGTATAGCAAACATGCTCTGGAAGATCAGAGTGAGGAGGAACCGGAGTTACCCTCAGAAACAACATTAATTGCTGAACATGAGCGTTTAGCTGCCGAATATCACAACGAAAGGGCGTTATTGGAAGAAGCATTAAGAAAGTCGAGAGATGGCTCCCAGAATATTTCGGATGATGAGTCAACGGGAGAAGTTGAGTGTGCCGCCATATCTACTGAGAAAGATGAACCGTTAGACAAACTTCAATTGAGGAAGACTGAGCCTCTCAGACCAATACCGACTTCAAGAAAGAAATCTGATGAAGATGAGGTATTTGCTTTTGATTTATTTGCAATGATATTATATGATATTAATACACGGGCATAATTTCTCATAACGTGAATAAAAAAATTTCAATTTGCAACGTGTATGGAGAAAAAAATGTAATTATATCATTAACATTATTGTAGATGACTGCGGAGGATATTAAAAAGAGGCAAGAATACCTGAAAGCCAGGCGAGATAAACTTGTAGCTTTAAAAAAGGAAGCTAGGACCCAACAGCTAGAAATGAACAAAACTCGGCCGAGCTCGGCTAGAGTAGTGGCTGAGGCGACTATGAAAGGGCAGCAAGAACTAGAAGCAGCGCAAGCTGTAGATTCCTCGATACTTCAAGTACGAAGGGCTCTTGCAGCCCGACTGAAAGCCGAAGTGGTGCATAAGTAATTTTAATTCTGCATTATTTTATATGTATAAAGTATGTATTGGTTTCCCATAATTAATTTGTAGAAGTCTTAAATTCGCAATTCCAGTAAAGTGCTTCACACAAAAGACTAAATAATTGTGATATCTAGAAAAGTAGTACATGCAAAATTATATTTAAACATCGTGCGTCAGATATAGTTTGCGAGAAATGTGCGAAAAATTTACAAGTTGTTTTTGTATTTTTTACGTCTGCAATCTACTCGTATACTATTTCATCTTATCAAAAGTCTGATTTTTTTTAAGCAAAACTATGTTTAATAAAGAAAAAAAGAATATTACATTTTAAAGAATGTTTCTTCTCACTACTGTAAGAATACGTTTATATAAGTATAAAATATTCAATAAGAATTTAAAATGCACATTTATAAATATAAATATACGAAAAAATATAAAATGATTTAAAGATCTACAATTATTTCACATATTAATTAGATTAAATGACATTATTAGTTATCAACAAATATGTTGTTTTTATATTCAACAGGAACGCAAAGTAGATATTAAGGTAGATTAGTCTCGCTAACAAGTATTCATCTAATTTTTAATTTTATTTAATTAAATACTCTTCGCACTTCTACAACACACTGTATTTGTTTAACACACATTCTCACTTTTTTGCAGTCTACTTTCTAACAAATGAAATGGATTCATAGCATAATACCAGCAATAAGTACTAGATGTATAAATATCTTTTTTCGTTATTATTTAATTAAATCCTAACGTACATTTCTATGTAGAATATTGGAAATCAATGTCTATCTGCAGCATACAAAATAAATTCTCTCTATCATATAATATATACATATACATATGTAGAAGTGGGTCATAGATATTTAATATATATATATATTTTTTTTAGTACAACTATAATTAGAGAGTTTTAAATTTAATTTTAAATTAAATTTAATTCTCTTTTTCTGTCACTGCAGATATCAATCTCTATTTAATACTACAAAAATTATCTAATTTTAATATAAAAAAATAAACCATTTGCTACAATCAAATTAGACTCGGATGATTTCATATTGGAAAAAAAATTTAAACAACTTTAATTCTACAATAGTTGCGTGTTTTGTGCTATGAATCCTGCATTTAGATATCACTTTTGTTGCCTGATTGTTTCTTTCATTCTCCAGTAGAATAAAATGCAAAATATCCCTTTTCAATTACAATTCATTCACTTATTACCATAATACACACAAGATTGTATATCTTATACTTGATCTTAATTCACAAAATTCTCGAATAGCTTTTCATATAAAAAGATTTCTTTTTCTGTGCACATATACATATACATACATACACATACATGTCTGTATATATGTATACATACTCTTAAAGAAAAAGCTTCTTATCTTGTTTTTATTATATATAATTAAAACGCATGCTAGTATTAGCATGTGATATTGTACAATGTGTGCACGTTTCGACATATTTTCTTCCTTTAATATTATATCGATGTGACGGTTGAAAAATGTATGTTTGCGATCTCGGCGACGGTTTTTGAGGCAGACTGTTTTAGACTGGAATATCATATATGTTAAAAAAAGCTATATTATATAATACCATAATAAATATGAAATATTTAATAGAAGACATATGACAAAACACCAACATCTTCAAAGTAGCCAATAAATATAAGGATTGTAACGATCTTGTGCTTGTAAATTTAATTGGCTTGAAGATTTTATTTTCCTTCATATTAAAAGTATTTTTTTTTATTTTATAAATATGAATTTGTAACGATAGAAAAATATGTTCCAGATTATTATGGTTTCTTGAAAATTTTTAAAATTTAATACGACACATATCGAATATAAATATAAAAATAAAAATAAAATGAAAATATTAAAGCTTCGAAATAATAATCAAGTATATCATTGACGACGAAATGTACGATTAGAGCGTAACACACTCTGTACAAATGTATATATCAAATTTTTCAATTTAAATAGCACGTGACCGCATTTTTATTCTCTAATATCACTTAGATATTAATTCATTTGTTCTTCTCTTTTTTACTTACATTCTCTTTACACCCAATAACATTCTAGGCTTAATATTTGTTCTTTATTATCGAATAGATTGTGGATATATGTAAAACACATAAAGAATAACATTACTCAGCATTATCTTACTTAACTAATTAATATTAGCTTTTGTTACATTTCTTTTTTTTTGTGATCAGTCCAAGTTGCACAACATTTTATGTACATGTATCACTCAGCTCCAGCGAACTTGCCTAGATATTCACAATTTGTTCATTTTGTGATTGAATTAACTTTCGAATCTCTTTCGCTATAGTAAGAATTAATATATATGTATATGTGTACACATGTGTATCTCCACTGCAATATTTCAAGCATTATGTACTTACAGTCCTAAAGCAGTCTTGGAAATTCTTTCGGGTATTAGGCATATCGTTAAAAAAAAATCTGTATATTGTAATTTGTAATACTTTTCTGTAAAATCAACTCAACCAAAAACAATAGAAAAATGAATGTTCATGCGATACGCTTATAGGAGGAATTATATAGTGATAAATGTTAAAATTAAATTTTTACTGTTAGCTTTACCGCTTGCACAAATAGTCCAAACAAAACACTATTTTTTTTCTGGAGCTGACATATAGACATATAAATATATTTATTCTTCTGATATGATACTGTATAAAGTTAAACTTTAATTTAAAGCAATTGTATTCAATTTCAAAATGTTATTCACTTGTATAAGACTAATTGATCGTAATGTTTCATCTTTTGTTAAATTTAATAGCACAAACACAAATTAAGATTTTATATTGCATCTTCTGACATTTCTTTATCCAATATATAAATTATATATTGTATTATATTGTATTATAAACATGTTTATAATTTAACAAAGCTAAATTGTATATATAAGTCTATTTTTACAAAACGCTTCTCTGCCATTCATGGCTCCACTTTGCCCATCATGTAGATGCGAACACTCTATTTTATACATAAGCCTAATATTTAAGCATTTCGCGATACATTCAGGTTATACTTTACACATCAAGGATTAACATTGGGCATGAAGTGCAGACTGATAAATATACATAAATCAAATATTTATTGTACAATTACTACTACTTACATTGACAACCGAAAAGCTTGTTGAAAGTATTTCAAAGGGAACTGAATCCTTAGAGAAGTTGCATATTTGCTTAATCCATGAGTGTGGTTGTTTACAATCGTTACAAATATACATATATATACAAACTAAATATTATTCCTGTCGAACTAGATAATGTTTTATAGTGCCTGACCCCCTCGAAGAATCGCTCTCTATCGCACGACACGCGATAGGAAACTCACGAATGGCAAAACAAAACGCTCGGTCGGTTTTGTGCGGTACATTATGTACTCTTTGTCTTCTCCGAATTCGGTCTTACAACATATTGTAAGTTTCTTCTTCGTAGATTTATCAGATAACTGTGGTTACACTGTGATTACAGTTTTAATCACAGTTCAATTGTGACATTCCAATTGTGTGATGTCAGTTAAACTGTGATATCTTAATTTATCACTGCGTCTAAGCGCTTCGATCTCCGGTGTATCTGTAAGTCACTAAACTTGGCTACTTTTGGCCAAATTTTTCTTAGACTATCCATAGTTATTATCCATGAGATTATCTTTCCTAGTGCACAAGATGTTTCCAGACAAGTGGAATGGACTTTCTATGATTTGTTTAGTATCCTTTACTTTTTTTTTTTTTACGCATTATACAGTACATCGTGCTACATCTTATTATGCCGCAATACTATCACTGTTCGTTTCATTAAAGAAAGTTCATTCTTCCTTTGTTTTATCGATACACTCGACCGAGATAGCTTACTTAGTTTTCATTCGGACCCTATTTATGTTTCACTTACTATACACGTGTCAACATAGACTTAAGAATGAGTGTCCACTATACATTTGTTTTTAAAAGCACTTATTGTTATGTCCATTCCTTAGCAAGAAAGCTCAATCCATGTCTCTTTTGAGAGAATAGATCTGTTTTTTTTTTACACGTAGGAAGGTCATGAAATGATAATAGCAATTAAAAATCACAAATGTTCTTGTTCTTTCCAAGTTTGCCTACTATGACAATCGTTGTCGTTTTGGGGAAGGACTTAATTCTGAATCTTCATCCTCCTCATCAGAATCTCCTTCATAATCGACTAACCCCTGGAAATTAATTAAAATTACAAATTATAAAATTATATAAATCTTAATTTCAAATAAAAATCTACAGATTAACATAAAATTATCTGCTGACGCAAATTGCAACTGATAAAAGTTAATTTAATTATTACATGGATTCATTAATAATTTTAGTTGCATATTAAAATAAAGTTATACAATTATAATATTCCAAATGTATTTATGTCTTTCTTATTTTACCTTCTTAAACAATGCTGTTCCCGTTTTTTCCACAGTACCAATAGCCGGAGTAGGATTTATGTCCGAAGTAATTGGTGATTCATTCGTTGTTGATGAGCTATTATTGATCTGTGGTTGTTGCGAGGTAATATTATTATTAGCTGTATTATTATTTAATACAGACTGCTGTTGTTGTTGCTGTTGATGACTTTTCGTATCTAGAAATGAGATTGAATGTAAAATTTGATGATAATATTTTAGCAAAAATTGGAAATATAAGATCTATTGCTATTTTGACATCATTTTGCCTCACCTTCGTCAAACTCTTCCTCTTCATTAAACCATAATTCTTCTTCCTCGTCTAGCTGCCTCTGGTCCCTTCGATACCGACTGTTCCGCAAGATTGATGGGACGCTACAGGTAAATAATTTCAATACATATATCATAAAATAAAAATTATTGTACTGTAATTCTTAGTAATTTGTTGTATAATGTATTCCACATAATTGTATTCCTTTCTCTTCATGTTAAATAAATATAAAAAAAA
Source organism: Tetramorium alpestre (assembly GCA_021460005.1). NCBI lineage: Eukaryota > Metazoa > Arthropoda > Insecta > Hymenoptera > Formicidae > Tetramorium > Tetramorium alpestre. The sequence continues at coordinate 18,048 of JAJVSH010000394.1, read as the reverse complement.
GAAATTCAATGTATATACCTGTCAATTGTAGTTCTATCACGATCTTTCAATTTGTCTTGATGTTGTTCATATCTTAACTTTAATGCCTTAAATGTTTGTACATAATCAATTGCTTCAAGTTCCTTTGAGAAGTTTTCAACAACGTGCGAACATAGTGACTTAATATCCTCCTGAAACATCATGATAAAACATGAATAAATTGTTTCTTACGTATTCTCTATTGAACAAAGCAAACGTAGCAACTGATCTTACCAATTTGATAAATTCAAACATTTCCAATATAGCCGAGTCTAAAAGATTGTATCTGCCATTGTTTCTTACAAATGCATCGAATACAGGTGCAAACAAGTTACCCTTAATTATATACCTATTATAAAATTCATCTTTTAATGCTATAATCTTTCTCATAAACCTTAATGCACATAGCACTAGAAATGTATGTGTCGATTTCATCAAAACCAATATTCTTCTGAGTAAATCTTTATTCAATATGCAGTTTTTAATATGGTACGTATGATGCTCCACACAGAATGATAACAATTCCAAGATCAATCCCAAAAGTTGTACTGTTCTGTAATCCTCTCTCGCAGGTCGTTCTCCAATCGTGTTAGCCAGGAGAGGGGCTATTAGAGTACCGATACTATTCTTGTAAAAGTAATTTAAGAAATCAGTCTTTTCTGATTTGTTAACAGAAGCCAACATGTTTTCTGGGTCCAGAAGTAAACGTAGTACACCGGCCAACTGCACAGCTCCACCCAACTCAGGATCACTGTCTCCGACAAGTTGAGCAACTATTACATTCACTAACATTTGGTCCTGTTCTGTGTTATTTATCTGTTGTAGTGTATAATCTCGTACAACACTTGGAGAGTATTCCACGATATAAGTCAATATATCTATACTGGCCGTTTTTGTCTGTGCATCGTTCATTGCCAAGGTGATTTCTAGAGCAGGAAGTATACCAAGTGCTGTTAACGTTTTATAAAACGCCTCCTTTCCCTGCGGTTGGAGATTTTGCGAAAAGTTGCAAAATTCTTTTAAAAAAAGGACTAAGTCGCGTCTCTTGCTATCTAAGGTCGCTTCGTCCGTTAACTGACGAAAAAGTTCAGTAAGAAATTTCTCATCGTCCTGTATCAAAGTCACTATTTCAACTTTATTGAAGAATATAAAACTACTCAATGTACTCAGCATGTTGTCCTCGAATACACTCGGGGTTGGCAGCACTACATCTTGAATGTATTGAACTCTGTATGTTTGATGGATTTTAGCTAGTAGTTCAGTATTTGTAATAGGAATTGCTTGTTTAAATCTGGCCAACTGTCGAAGATACTCTCTATGCCTCTTTGGCTGAGATAATGTTGGCTCGTACTCTAGACAGCCAACAACATCGAAAATCGTATCGTCGCTAAACATAACTTCAAACAATGCATTCTTATTGAGTAGGAAAATATTTTTGAATATATCATAAAGATGATGCAATCCCTCAATATTTTCCAAGTCTTCGCATGTGCGAAAAAGATTTAGCAATTTCTTGATGTAACCTTCGGATTCTAGTGCCACTGCTAATTTCTCTTTTCTCATCGGAGATGTTAAACAATTCTCTATGAGCTCGTTGATATCTTCCAATCGACTAAGTTCGCACGGAGGTAACTCGATAGGCGGTGCAGCATCTGACATATCATCGAACCGCTCATCTTCAGATTCTTCCACAATGTCTTGTGTAATTTCTACAGATGGATCCTTGCCTTGAACCTGACAAATCTTTTCCCATATTTCGTCACAGCCAGCTTTTTCTTGAAAACTTAGGGCTAAGTCGAAATTATCTCCTTCGGACCATACAATCAGGGTGTCCTAAAATCATATAGGCACATATTTACATGTATGTATCCTATCATGTATGCATGCACATTAATTATACATATTTAATACATTAATGTGTGGAAACATAAAAAGATGTTAAACATTTTATAAAATCAGGAAATAATTTGCAAATTTAAACATTCTTTCATTTCATCGAATTTCAAATGAGCAAATTAAAGAAATGTACTGATTTATTCATTCAGTCTTCCATTCGTCGGAAGCAAATATTGCAAGCAAATTGAAAAACTTTGATAGCCAAGAGAATTAGTAGCATAATATTTAATCAATAATATCTGCATGTTACACATGAAAAAAATCATAGGATCTTTGTAAGGATTGTAAGAAAAGCAACTTGATGAAATACTTTGATTACCTGTTGTTTCTGATATGCAGTATCAGGTTGTATTTTACTCTCCAGCAGGAGAGAGCCATCGCTCTCCGCTCTTACCAGGAGAGAAATCCCTTTCAATCTCTCCACGTACGAGGAGGAAACGTGACCTGTGCCACGATCGTCCCATTGCCTGTCTGCATTAAGAGCATACAATTTTACTCTTCTACGTGTATCCGTCATATTGTAAAACTAATTAGTGCACTCTCCGGGTATCACCAACTACTCCGCATGCCTTTCCGGATGCGCACTTTCTTCTTTGGCTTTCTCGGTGGTAGTCTCTAGGGACTAAACCCTCGGATACCTGTTGAAGCAACGAACGGACAAAAACCTAGATATGTTAGACTCCCGCATGCCCTTCAAGGTTTACTGTTATTGCGTCATAAACACAACTTTCGATAATGTGTCAGTGTCCCTTTCCGCGGGTAGGGCCCCCCCTTTCCTTGTTGCCGTAAGACAACGTGCACCAAACCAGCTACACACCAGTCGGTTCCGCACGGCCGATGATCACATGCGAGCACGACGAACAAATGCACGGGCAATGGACGCGCGTCATGTACGAATGTTTTTTTCCCCCCCAAAGGCTGCTGCTCCCGACGGCGTCGCGCGGTGGCCCGCGAGGACCGCGTCTCTACGCGCCGCACGCTGGACGGGAACGAGCCGATCCTACCCGGGTGGCGGATCGCGCGCGGGAAAAGCTGTCGCGTGCCCGCGACTCTCACGTGTCGCGTGCCGCGACGTGTACCCGATACGCGACAACAGTCAGACTCGCTGTTTCGGCCGGCACGACGCGGCTCTCCAGCTTGGGTCCCGGCAGTCTCGCTCAGCGAAAACCGCGCGGGTGCCACTCTTCGTTCCGATGTATACGATTTCTCTTCCCGCGGCGACAGCGGCGGCGGCGGCGGTGGCGACGACGGCAGCGGTGGCGGCGGTGACGGCGGTAGCGGTAACGGCAGCGGCGGCGGCGGCGACGACGACGAACGATAGCCCGTGGTACGTGATGGCCACTCCCGCGATCCGGACGCTCATAGGAACACGATTATCTCACGCGAATATCCGTGACAGTCGCCGTCGGCTCGCGTCGCCGCTCGCGCTCCTTTCCCCTGAGCTGCACCACTCTAAAATTGACATAGACACCGAGCAGCCACAACACTACACTCCGCCATGATAGATCATAACAACGCGCCACGGGGTCCACCGCGCGCTCCGCAGGGACGCGCCGCGCGAAATTCGAATTCGCGCCGACCGGGGACTCGTCTCCCTTCTCTCGCGGCTCTCGCTCGTCGCCCGCGGACCTCCGGTGGCCCGGAAAAAAGTTTCACGGCGTCCGTCGAGCTGAAATCTCGACGAGGACGGCGAGCGTGCTCTCTTCGCCGACTTCTGCCGCGCGCTTTTTCGCGACTTGCCGTCGCGACGTGAGATGTTTTTTTTTCTTTTTTCTTTTCCTTAGATGCGTTTCGATCGCACGATAATCGCCGCGCACGGCTTTTCCGCTTTGTCCGCTTCGCCATTGCGCGGATGCGTTTTCTCCAGGTTCCAACGGAATTCCGCGCTCTCTCTGACGTCACGGTCAAAGATGGCCGGGCGACTTCTCGATGTGATGACTCGGAAATTAATGTCGACTATTATAATGCTCCGGGCGTGAGCGTGTGTATGTGTGTTTGTATGCTTGCGTGTGTCGTGCGCGTGCGATCCGTACGATCCGGAAACGAAAGTATACATATACAGGGTGTTAAGAAAGCTCGCCCACCAAGTACACAGCGCTCGTCCTCGTGAAAGATTGAGTCGAAAAGTCCTGAACCATTTTTTGTATTTTCTGTTACGCTTAATGAAGCGGTAATTGTTTTGTAAAGACAATCCAATCGGCGTTGTCCTTTAACCGGGAATACGTCAGTGAAACCGCGTTTAACAGTATGCGTGGCGAATTTAGCAACCAATCGCTCACGCACACTACGAGGCGCGTGGCTCACCAACGTTCTCCCGGTTAAAGAACGACACCGATTGGATCGTCTTAACAAAATAATTACTGCTTTATTAAGCGTAATAGAAAAAAATGGTTCAGGACTTTTCGACTCAATTTTTCACGAGGAATAACGCTGTGTACTTTGTGGGAGGTTTTTTCTTAACACTCTGTATATGCATGTATATCTATTTGATATCGCTCGGAGCACGTTTCTCCGGAGTAATATCAAATGATAATTCTTTCCTTTGAAAACGATAACTGGACCTTGAAATTGCAGATAACCGCTTGAAAAGTTTTTATTATCGCTCTCGCCGCTCGCTCCTCGCGGAAGATGACGTCGTTACATCATTGCGATATCTCTGATTGTGAGATTTACAGCTTGATAACTCAGTGTATGTGTTCGTAGACGCGTTCTTCTCCTCTTTCTCTCCTTCCTCCGCGGAGGCGGCGTTAATTTTGCTGGAAAGGACACCGCATACGTAATAAACATCTCGGTCGCGGGGCTCGCAGGGAGATACGGGGAACGTCACGGTTGCGTGCTCGATAGGACAGGACGGGACAAGACGCGACGTGCGCAAGATTTATAAAATTGCAGCTGCTCCACCGCGTTCGAATATCGATACTCGCGACGGCAGGCGAATCAATTGTCGCGGAGACAGAAGAAATCGGGATCGATCGGCCCGATCGACGCTCGAGCGATACTCAATACGTATCAACGAATATTTACGTTATCAATGTTTATCGAGCAAGTTACTCCTACATGTTAATGACGGACGTACCCCGCTTTGGGAGGGAGTGCGCGTTTTCGAGACGTTAAAATGAGGTTATAAATATCTTTCGATTGATCAATAAAACTTGGCGGATGCGGTAATGTCGGAGACGCCGTTTTCTTCCGTATCACGTGGCGCGCTGCTCCGATTGTTTATTATTAGGTCGGCAGTGCTTTTTCATTAACAAGTCAAACGTCACATGATAGGAATGTAACATTGCGCGCGATTGGATTCAATCGCGTTCATATTAAATAATACGTGAAATATCCATTAAAAAGTAACGTGACATCTTTCTCTTGGTAATAAATTATTTTTCTAATAATACTCGTCCGTTGCTATTAATAATTATATAAAATTAAAACGTAAATATTTGTAATTTAAAATTGTGTAAAATTGAAGACACTTGTATATTAATCAATAAAGCTATTTAGATTAAATTATAAATAAGTGTATTTGAAAAAAAAGTGTACTGTAAACATTTCATTTTTAAATAGAATCGAGCTTACTTTGAAAACTTTTCTTTTAAGGAAGAATTTACTTCTTTACATGTAATCAACTGCAGCCTCTTCTCCCTATAATTATCAGAGAAATATCAAAATTTCACAATATTTTTCAATTCAAATAAGGAGTTTGTATCTAGAAACAAAAACATTTAATTCGTATTAATAACTTTAATAAAAATATCTATGTATTAACAAGAGAAATATAAAAAAATTTATTCAAATTGAGCTAAAGTTTATGTGCATTCCTGCATTTCTCTCATACATCTTACATTTTATTTTGTAATAATTGTTAAAATATTTTATGAATAAATTAAAAAAACAATATATATCGAATAAATTACATCTGCTAATTATTAGAAATGATTGTATTGCTCATTATAGTAATCAATATCGATATGTTTTCTTGGTTTGACGAAAGGATGAGACATAAATATATAGCATATTTACATAATATAATTATAAATGTACATAAGAATTTTCCATATATTAAAGCTTAGGGATAAGGTACTCAAATACATTTTTATGCAAAGAATATTAAATTAAATTTAAAGTTTCACATAGTTTCACGAGAAATATTCTCCCGTGGCTGTAAAGGTTACGAAGAGAAGCAAGAAAATTTGTAATTATATACAGATAAACACGTTTTATAAATCTTGAAATTATAACGTCAATGGAATTAACTTCTTGCACTTCTTCTTGCATACTCTAGTAATCATTTACAAAAAGAAAGACAAAAAATTGTCATTCCTATAAAATCATTCTTCCATGTGATTATGATTATTGGTAGTACAACTTCAGTTTGTAATTTGAGTCTCAAGCTTTCAGTCTCGGTTATTACTAAATCCTGGATTTAACAATCACTAGATTTTTTCATAAATAGTTCTGTGTGCTTAAAACCCATTAAATGACCATTGACCGAATGGAATATCATTTAACAAACGCCCTCTCATATCGATCACAAAATCCAAACTTTAGCTTTTACAGTCCTCAATTATTGATCGCTTGTAGTAATTGAGGCCGATAATAAACCAAGTTAAAAACTATTATATTACACAAGTTATCACACAATTTTATTTTCATTCATTCTGTCGGTGGAGGTGAAAATTTTTGTAACCTACGTCTGCGCAGCATTTCCTGTTCGCTCGAGGATTCAGTCCTAGATAAATCTACCGTATCATTGGAGGTTGACGCCTCTTCCTTCGGTATACTCGAAGTCGAAGCGTCTTCCTTCGACGTACTCGACGTAGAAGGAGTTTCTGCTTTAACTTGAGAATTGTCGCTATTGGAGCCACTATTCGTATTTGTTGTACCGCTTGGCCCTGGTTTTGCCATTGTAGATGCACTGTCAATATTGCTTGTAGAATTATTGTTCACAGGAATGCTGTAACGTTAGTCGAGTGCATTTCATGAAAATTACAGATACACGCACGTTATTTCTAAAATATTATACTCACTTAGCGGTAGCAGCTGCAGTTCGATATTGATTCATCATTGCATTGGCTGCATCTAATAAAAGTTGAATTCTTTGCAGCGTTTGTATTCTGGCTTCAACAGCCTGTCGCAAATTACCTTCCATCGCTCTGAGCTCTTCTTCGCTCAATTCGATTAAATTCGGTGGCGGTACTGGAATAGGTGGCAATGGTACTATTGTAGGAAACAACGGCGGGAAAAGTGGAATATTTCCGGTAGGTGGTATTGAATTTTGAGGCTGGGAGGTACTTCCAGTATTATTTTGAGGTGACTGCTGTTGCTGCTGCTGCTGTGGTTGCTGCTGCTGCTGTTGCGGTTGTTGCTGCTGTTGCTGTTGTGGTGGCATTCCTGGAGCTGGTATTCCAGCCCAAAATACTGGGAAATGAAAGGGTGGTCCTACGCAGAGTGATAAAAAAGAAATAGATTAAACCGATAACATTTACTCCGTATTACGCAAGTCTAAGAAACAAAGCTGTACCGATAGGGTTGACACCAGGTGCCTGTGGAGGCTGTGGGGGCACCTGCGGTCCAGGCTGGGGAGGATTTTGCTGTCTAGGTGGTGCATTGTTCGGCGTAGGCCTCAAAATGTTCAAACGACACGTCGGACATGTTTGCTGACGTTGAAACCAAGAACGTAAACACGCAGTATGGAAGATGTGATTACAGGGCAATTTTTTACTAGCTGTGACCATCTCCTCTCTGTGCAAAAATAATGCATTAGGTCGCGTTAATATTATAGGATAATTTCACCCATTGCAATACTTACCGGCATATAATGCAAACATTATCAGCAGCAGCCAATTCTTCAGTGGTTGCATCTGGATAAAGGGTATTCATGTTCCTAATAGCCCTTCGTGACATTACAATATCATGAAATGCCTTTTTGAAGTCTCGCATCGTATAATACATAGGACGCAATGCAAATAAGGGCAACGTAAATAACTTTATCATTAAGGTCACAAAAGCAACATACAGGAAAACCTAAAAAAAGAACATTGGTTAGATGAAGAAAATACAAGTACAACAGAGTCACGAATTAATACAGATACGAGATTTCTGCATCAATTACCTTTAATATGCCAATAATCAATTCTGTGTACAACAAAAACACTGGTTTGTTGTCCCATGGAGTTTCGCTCTGCAAATCGATAGTATGCAGGATGTACTTTATGGTGATGTTGATAACAACCGTCAGCAAAATTGCATATTCGAAGCCAAACACAAGTTGCACAGAGGGACCTTTGGAGGCTGTTGTGTTGTAGGCGTAATTGATCATCGTTAGATTGATGGCAAACAAAAGACTCAGTAGAGTAGCGATTCTGAGATGGAACAACCATGTTATCACTGGACTTCTTTCCATCTGAAATATAAGGAATCGTTACAAAATTGCACATAGATGTAATTATATAAATATAACATCTATATAAAATAAAAATATAATAGAAATGACTAGATTGATACGTCATATGGAATACCTCGACTATGGATAACGTAAAACTCACGTAGTCAACACGATCCTCTGCGAGCCAGTGAAACGACTTTAGGAACAAGAGGAGCGTAAATAACGCTATAAACTTGGGACTGAAGTCATCCCTAAATACTGTAAACGCCAGGCACGTCTCTGTCACGGCATACCAGACTCTTTCAACCAGATGCTGCAAACAACAAGATAACATTGCGTGAAACTGAAATGAAATGTGAGAGAAGACGGTAGAAGAAGAAAAGTTCGCTCACCTCGAGCTCGGCGGCGCGCAGAGTGCCAAAAAAGATCTTACGCAGGAAGGCGTTTATCATGAACGCAAGGATGAATCCTTGCGTGTAGATGACCTGAGCACAAAGCAATACATACGATAATGGGGCGCACATTCGAATTACGAATTCGCGGGCTTAACGAGAGAAACGTTCGACGGGGAAAGGGCTCAACTCACGGTCATGCTCGGATTGGATTTGGTTATGTGAACGACAGTTGGATAGAACTGTTTTCTCTGATAGTACGCATTGCCGATAACGACGCATGTTAGCGCGGTGCTTATCAGCATGATTCCGGCCTCCCTCATTTTGCTTGTCACGGCCCGCTTCTCTTGTCCTTTGCTCGAATGTCTTCCGCCCAAGCTCAGGCGGGGAAATCGCTGACACTTGTGTATCTCACACGGAGAATTTGATCGGGATCGCACGTTTCCGCGACCGCCGTTGCCACCTCGGACAGCTGCTCCTATCATACAATACACAAACGTGTAGTACACGTATGCGTCGCGTGTGCGCACGCGCACACGCACATACAGCGCTGCCGTCGAGTCGGTGGCGCTGATTGCGTGACAATTTTAAATCAATTGCATAAAACTATAAAATGTGTAAAAGATATTTAGGGCCATTAGGCCCAAGGTCTGTAGATGAACGGCGGGAGGGGAAGTAAGGTCTTCACATGAGCGCCATTTTGGGGCCACGAAGATATGTGTGAGTGAGTGAGTGAGTACGAGAGAAGAGTGAGAGAGTAGTAGGTAAGATTAAGTTAGGTTAAACATTTGGAAGATAGCGATTCGTCATTTTTGGGTCCGCCATTTTGGGGCCAAAAAATGAAATACGAGTGGGAAGACCTTACTTCCCCTCCCGTCGTTCATCTACAGACCTTGATTAGGCCAAATCGACATAGGCGAAGGAATAATAACATAACAAGAGGAGCTTCTCTTCTTCTCAATTAGTGGCACTCGATCCCCACCTCGGGTTCGATACGGCCATGAGTTCCAATATTCAGAGAGCAATGCACATGCAAGCGTTGGCAAAAAACATATGCAGAGGGCGGTAAAAAGCATCAACCCGGCAGATTCGAAAAATTATCAGGGTGGGAATGGCAGAGTAGAGCAGAGGCGCAAACAGCCAAATAAGAGGAAAAGAACGCGGATAGGAATCTCAGATAAGATTATTGGAAGCCCTGAAGAAAGCGAGGAGCAAGCGACACAACTTGGGCGTAGGATTTCGCAAAATAGCGAAGATGTCGATAGGATAATTAGGGTATCTCTGTTTGAGATATTTAAAGA
>JAJVSH010000393.1:34773-48270 GCA_021460005.1 Tetramorium alpestre | reverse complement strand
ATATATAATGTGGTATAATAGGGCTACAGGCGAAGATCAACGTTAAAAACCTAACACACTGTTCAGTGCACTGAGAGAAATACTTTTGTAACAATTACAAATTTTCATTTGTTGACTTATGATTTGTTCGGAACACGATAAATCTGTTTTTTTATCATTTTAACAAATCAAATATAGTCTGCATCACAAATCTGATTTGTTCATCTCTTTTTGTTCTGATTACAAAAATGTTTGACATAAACACTGATACCGCTAGTAAATTCAACAAATATATTAATAACAGTTCTTACTGCTAAAACTCTTTGCGCCACCAACAATTCAAATACTTGCTGCAACAAATAAAATTTTACACGGGCAATAGTTCCCGCGGGCAAGTTCCTGCATAGTATTTATCATAGCAGCCAGTCGAAAGCAGCTATTGTGCGCTCTTCTTCGATTACCTTTACGAGTGTGTAGTGTAAGTGAAATTAGTGGAGAGGGGAAACAAGCCGAACGAGATGCTGTCTCTGACTAAAGCGTTGGAGTTTGAGTGACGACGTTGTGCAAGCATTCAAGGGTAAGTTATTAGAATATTTTCATTTCATGTTACTAATGAGCTTATGATTCCTTTGTCTCAGCACTTGCATTATTCTCTATTCCTACCTTAATAAAATAACACAAAAGTCGAATTATTTGTGATAAGTACAATATAAAAGCTAATTGAAATGTTTTGCATTGATTTTTGAGGAACATGGAATCTTAACCTATCTTCATTCTCTTTCACAACATAATCTACTTTATTTTAATAAAATAATTGCTTTCATCATGATGTAAGTAAAAATATTCGCAACACGTTCCAGTCAACATAGAGCATCATTATAGCAATAATATTTACATTGTTAAGTATAAAAATATAATAGATATAATGTTACTGATGTTGTATATTATAACATGATGTATATTATAACATTTTTAGTTTCATTCATGCACAATATTTCTATTTGAAACCCAGAAATAAAATAGTTACACATGTTTTTTAATATCTTGTGTATCAAATATATATTTTAAGAAATGATTTCTCTGCTTACAGAACAAAAAATTACTGAGCAAGTATTTCCATTCTTAGATGAAAATACAATACGTGAGCTAATCCTACTGGCTGGAGAGAAGCTACTATTTAAAATTAAATTCAAAGCTGAAATCGAAAAATTCCAAAACGTTGAAATCCAAAACGCTGCAGAGATCCAAAATACTGAGGTCCAAATCGCAGAGGTGAATTATAGGTCTTTTATACAAATAAAATTCACTAAAATCATAATTGTGTGTATAATTTAGCAGTATAGAAAAGCATTAATGTTTATTATTTTTATTAAAAATTTTTACATTATTTTCATTAATTTTTTTAAATTACTTTTTTTCAAATAACAGTGAAATCTATTATTTTATTTCTCCTATTAAAAAATTATTTTTTAAACAAAGTTTTTTTTATTTGTATAGGTTGAAATAAATGTACAAGAAAATGTACAAGAAAAAGATCCTAATAATACGGAAGAGGCCACAATTGTAGCTGTTGCTGGTAAAGAATTAATATTGTCTCACTATAGCAATATTTTTTGTGCTAATCATAAAATTTTTAATTGTCATTTCCTTTATAGATGCAGATGGTGAAGTAACATCATTGAATCCACTGATTGATGATACAAATAGTAACAGAAATAATGAATTTCCTTTAATTGGACCTCAGATGAGACCTCTATCCCCTTTTCACTCAGGGAACATTAGAGTTGAAGAAAATTTTGGATATGTGAATAATAGTCAATTTTGCTAAAATAATTGCATTAACATTGCAGGATTTGAGATCAGTATTAAAAAATAGTGATAAAGGATTAATTGTACTTACAATTTACGAAAGAGAAAAAAAAATTTAACGACAAATTTCGAAACTATTTAGCTGACGTTATTATTAGTTCAGAACTAAAAGATGATCTAGACAAACGGTAAATTGACAACCAGTCTGAACTTTTTTTCAATTGTAAATTATGTCTTATATTTTCTTGTCCATAATTTCATTTCTTCTTATTATTTCCTTTTAATCTTACATGCTCATTTCTATATTTTTTTCTCTCTGTCTTTTATGATCACTTTTTCTTTTAATAAGCAATTAATATCAATACTTTATACTTATAGTGAAATGCTTTTTATTGAAAGCCTAATATTAAGAATTTATTTTCAGTTTATCATCTGATCGGCTTCACATGATTTCAGAAAAAATTGTGGAAATTTTTCCCACTGAAGCAAAGGTTATTATTTCATTTCTTATACACGCAGCCACTAGAAGAAACTATTTTTTTTTAATTTAACTTAATTTCATATTGAAATTTTGTTTCGTAGCTTTTTAAATTTGTAATTTTGTAACATATTTAAACTTTATCTGTTTCATTCTTTTTCTGTTTATCTGTTTCAAATTTTTTTCTAATAGGAAATATATATTAATATAGATCCGAGTAGTGGCATCTGCAACACTGGCAAGGGTAAACTGTACAAGTGCCGACAACTTACCCTTTTGAACTTGATTCAGGGAAGAGAAAAGGTCGTCAAAAGGGATCTAATAATCGGAATAGAGAAAGTAATGAAGGTTTCATTCTATTTTGTGTTCTTTTCTTTGTGATTTATATTAAAATAGTTAAAGATATATAAAACATATTATTTTTAGAAAGTGATGATGTCAATAGTGAACCAATTGAGATTCATGATGCTTTACTATGGCTAAAAAACAGTTCCCAACCTTGGCCGAAAGTGCTTGATTATTGGCAGCTAACTTCCACATTCTTACTTTGAAAAATTACCTTTTTTTGTAAACCTTCCAATTGATTTTAGAGGAACAGAGTGTACGAATTTAAATTGGGTGGAATATAAGGGAACCATTTATAATACAGAAATGGTTGTAGTGACAGACAGGAGCTCATTATTTATGTCCAAGTTTTGGAAAAATAAAATTCATTCTAATTTCTAGTTACGATTCATGTCCTATTCTTGTTTGCAATGATCTTCTGAACATCGGTTTGTACGAACATGTTTTAGGATATGAAATTGAAGAGACTGATGACTGGTTAGGTATTAAATTAAGTGATTTACTTGATTATAATCCTCTATATATGCAATGGCCACGGGAAAAAAATTATTGTGCTTCATTACAGTATTTAAATATTAGACAAGTACAACCATTTTTTTCTAGTGGTCATTACATTTTATAAAAGAGATTATAGAAAATGTGAAATTAAATGCAGGTACACATTGTAAATTGTTTAAATAATTTGTCATTGTTTCCTTCATCGCTTTAAGAGCATTACTGATTACTGATAGTTTGTAGAAGTGTTATAAAGAATTCTAGTAAATTAGCAGTTATTAGTGCAAAATTGAGTTTTGTATTCAGAATTTTATGGAATTTTTGGGGCCACTTTGATGAAATTCTGATTAATTTAATCATTGATTAACTAACAAGCTGATTAACAATTGTAACAATATACTATTTATATATAATACACATTTTGTTAGTCATCTTTTACGTTAATTAAGATTAAATTAATTGGAATTTTATCAAAGTGGCCCTAAAAATTCCATAAAATTCCATCTGATTACAAAGCAAAACTCAGATTTGCATTAATAACTGTTCATTTGCTACAATTTCTTATTAAATTTCTACAAACTGTCAATAATGCTAAAAAATCAAAATATTCTACCAACAAATCAAATGGCGTAGTGGTTTAACATAATTGCTCGCACACAAATAATTTGCTGAAGGAACGGAAGGCGATTAGTTATATTTACAACAATAGTTCTGTCATAACAAATCAAAAACAACAAAACAACAAATTTGCTCTGTACACTAGTATTTTTGTTGTCACTATATTCACAAATAAAATTTGTTACAAGAACCTCTCTGGAAACAGCAAATAACATGAAACAATTTATTTTGCATGGATTAGTACTCATAAAAAATAGCGATCCGTGATAAATAAATTGTTTTTAGTAAATTACTCGTATAATGTGTGTTTCGCTTGTATATTGTATGTAATTCAATAAAGTTTATAATATGTAAAATATTATATTAAGTGAAATATGAACGCTTTAAATCTCGCAATACTTTCACTGCATAATTTTCCTCTTTCCTGTGCTATCTGTTACTGTAAGGAAATATAAACAACATTGTTTGTGTCACGTTGTAACATAAGTGTTAATATTTACATACATTTATACATTGTGCAATATATGCATTACATTTGTAAAGCGTTATTTTCTAATTGTTTAATTGCTTTTTTGTTAAATAATAACAATTGTTTAAATACCCTTCATGACGGAAGAGATCATCACCTTCTCGCGGTTTTCGTCGAGCGACAATGTGTACGTTGTACATTTATAAAATATTAATTCGATGGAAATGTTAATTAAGAAATAAGGAATGTTATGTTAATTTTGCTTTTACTTCATTTCTTTTTTACATATATTTTAAATAGAGAAATTTTTACATATATTTAAATGAACTATTTATAAAACAAACATACATGTTGATCAAAAGTGGATTTTATTATTTTTATTCTATATGTATTTATTTAATCTATACATAATGTCATTTTATTTTATTCTACATATAAAGATAGTATACGTTTTACTCTTTGAGACGAATTATTGAATTCGTCTCTAATTCAAAGGCTGCATTTCAATATTCACTGCCAGTACTGAAAATCTATAGTTTACGTCACATACATTATAAATTTTCAGTAATGGCAGTGAATATCGAAACGCAACCTAATTGAATCGTCAATGACGTTAATTCGGCCGAACGAGAGAAGGAGATGGAAAGTCATATATCTGTCTCCTTCTATTTCTCGACAATGCCCGAAGTCTCGAGCGCACACGGGACCGTCCCCACCATTACCCCCCTGCTATCAAATGCTACCGAGGACAGAATCTAACATCACTGCTTCGGAGCATAAATGATGCTTTATTTGATTTATGTATGCAATTGCATATATCTGTTGCATCCTCTGCAGGTATTGAAAAATTATTTTCTACTTTTGGTTTAATTCACAGTAAACTACGTAATAGACTAGGAACAGAAAAAGCATCTAAATTAGTATCTATTATGAGAACTTTAAATTCAAACAGTTCTATTCTAAAGATCTATTCTAAAAGATGATTGATTTTAGTTAAAAGATTACAATGTTCTCGCGTAACAAATACAAATATTTTTTTCAAAATTAATGATATATGTTTTCTTTGCAATCATAGTCTGCATTAAGTCTGGAAAGATTATTTTCTTTATGAAAATAATTTAAGATTACATATTATTTTAAATTTATAATATTAACTAATGAACGCTCTATCGTAGGATCGAAGACGGTACAAACAAGGAACAGAGATAGGGATTGAACGTTATTTCTTTTTATAACTTTATTCAACTCAAAACTCAAACCGCTTGGCACGAATGCTTCGCGAGATCTGAGGCCTGGGAGTAGTAAAGCTATGCCGGTTCTAACCCAGATTTTCCGAGGGTGGAGCGGGGAGGGGGGAGAGTATGACGTCACGTGGGAGAGGGGTATGACATTACGCGGGACAGAGGTCTAGTGAGTCTCGCGTGTATTTATACGTCAACTAAACAAAACCTCAAGATATCCGGCCGCTAATGTTATAACTGACGCGATATCGCACATTAGAATTGTGCAATCCAACCCCCATATTTTTCTATGATCAAAACTTTTTTGATAGCGCTGATATCCGGCCGCTGAAATGCGATGCTACCCACTAGCGATAGTCTCACCATTTTTTCTTCTAGGAAGTTTATTTGATAATCAGTGATTTGAAAATAATGTTAGAGAGAGACAAATGGAATATAAAATCGATCCCGAAGGACTTCAGACAGTGATCAGTTTTCGTGATTGCAAGGGCAGATTTTGTGTATGACAAAGATCTAATGAGCATATAGTAGATGAAGTTGTTGGTATTTCAAAAATATAATGGAATCATCCGATGAGAGACTCGCGAACGATAGTGTGATTACTATATTAGTGATTACAGTGAAAACAATACAGACAGAGTCGATAAAGTAGTGTCTGCAGCACAAATAAACGCGTTGAATGGACGCANGAAATTTTGTGTGATATATTTTTATTATTCAACGGGTGGTGCTTTGGCGGTGTGTGCCTCGTGCATGGTCTACTTGTCGGATATACGTATGGAAATGTATGTTATTCGAAAGCATATGACCGCTCTGCATGAGGATCTGCATTTGGATGCCAGGTTTTGTTCAAGGTGCAGAGGCAAGATGTATGTGATACTCCCATGTGACATGTGTCCAATCTGCACGCATTGAACATTGAAAAGCGTGATGGATCAAGACATTTATGATGTTCTCGAAGGAAGAGATGCACAGAGTGAAATATCGGCGCCAGTGAAACTAATTTCACCTGTGCAATTTTTACGCGATCGAGAACTGGGCATATGCGGAACCAGTGGCCGCTTCGTGAGACAGGGAGTTAAAATCGAAAATGGTCGACACTGTTCTCTCTTTATAGGAAAATTTTGGTCCCCTTGGACATACACCGCGAAGTGATGAGGAGTGCTGAATAAGATCTGTGATGAATCGCATTATAAAGAAGCAGACGATATATTGAAACATGAATACTATAAGGAAATCTTTCAAAGGATTAGATATCGTCAAACTATGTATATCTCGATTCCTGCAGGTATTCGGCAGGTGCGTCGAGTTAATAGCAATTGGCAATTTTCATAGTATTGCTATCGAACAATGGGATAAACTTCATCTTCTAAGGTTCGACCCTTGGGAGGAAGAGCAGGAATGGCGAAAAAAATATAAAAGTGACTGTTTTAAAATTTGCGACTTTAGGCAGTGGCATTATACCATTCAGAGATATGAACGTTTTTGTACATCGTGCGAACGTATCGCGTGCAAGTGTTCCACAGAAAATTGTGACGTGATATAATAAGTGGAAAAAGACATGGAACAATTTGCGAAAATCGAGCGCGACCTGCTGGAACGATCCAATCGCTACCTTGGGCGAATATTTCACCTGGGCACAGCAATGCGATGATTGTGTGCAACAGCTCAAAGAGCACAGCCGGGTCAAGCGTCCGCGACTCTCGATCGGGCACAAACAATCTGTAGTGGCGAGTATCGAACGTCGTGAGTACGAAAACTGTGCTGGAGAGACGATTTATATATCTCGGTGGTGACTATACGGCTACCGACAGCGCGGAGAGACTCGTTTGGCGAGCGATTGATACCGCGTTTGAAAATCGTGTTCTGACTGGTGCAGTGATTAACACAAACTATATCGAGCCACGACAATTTTTAAAAGACGCTGGTCGTGTAGTGATCGAACAATTACAAGACGTTTTAACAATACGCAACAGCGTGAAAGTAAACACTGATTTTAACGGTGAATTTGTTGCGGGCGACAAACGTGCCAACAAGAGTGTCAATACGCGAAATTGTGAACTTTTTAATACAACAGATTTGCGTGAGTGGTACGACCAGCGCGTCGTTGAACCTACCCTGGCGTCCCTTGAGGAATTTTAAGAGCGTGACAGTGGGTGGGCGTTGTCGCGAATATTGAATCTAACCATACTAAACGTTAATAAATATAATCCGTTGCGCGCGGGATGCCACATCCAATTACCACGAGAAATAAAATTCAAGCGTGCGGTAATAAATGTGCGGTCTAATGATAACGCGTGTTTCGCGTGGTCAGTGGTTGCCGCTCTACATCCGATCGAAATACATTCGGATCGAGAATCGTCGATCAAGAATCCGCACTATACGGAAGTGTTGAATGTGCAAGACATTATGTTAAGTCAAATTAAAAAGTTTGAACTTTCAAATAATATTTCCATCAACGTTTACGGCATCGAAGACATGCAAATATTGCCGCTACGGCTCACCAGTCGGAAGCTGGAGAAGCACGTTAATCTGCTATACGTGCAGGAAGACGATGACATCGGACATTTCGCCTACATCAAGAATCTGTCTCGCCTCGTGGAGTCGCAACTCAATAAGAATAACCACAAGAAATATTTCTGCGATAGGTATGTATACATCTTTACACAATATGCTTATAAATAATAATATAAATGATTAATATAATTTTTTTTCAGATGTTTACATTACTTCCATTCAAACCAAAGCTTGAAGCTCACATTGTGGATGAATATGGAGAGATGAACGATTGCGCCATTAGACTGCCCGGCGAAGACAACAAGTGCTCAGTGACAAGTGCTTTAACAATTACAGCAGGAAAGAGCGGGTATCGTACGTCGTATACGCTGACTTGGAATGTACACTAAAGAAGACAGACACGGATTCGGCAACATCTACATGCGCCTATCAACATCACCAGGTACATAGCGTAGCATATTACAGACATTGTTTGTATGACAACTCCTTGTCAGCATACCGATCTTACCGCGGTATCGACTGCGTCGTGTGGTTCTCCGGGGAATTAAAAAGTTAGCGCGTCGTGTAAAATCTGTTCTCTTAGCTGATGTCCCCATGGAACAGTTATCAAAAGAACAGTGGAAGGCGTATCGTAGCGCTATACACTGTCATATTTGCGAGAAATCGTTCGCACAGGATGATGAGAGGGTACGCGATCATTGCCACTTAACCAGTCGGTACAGAGATCCCGCACATCCAAACTGTAATTTAAATTACAAAGATTTGTTCAACATTCCTGTAGTATTCCACAATTTATCCGGCTATGACTCGCATTTTATTATCAAGGAAATAGCTACAATGCATGATAGACATGTAGATTTGCTTTCGATAACAAAGGAAAAATACATATCCTTCACTAAACATGTGAAAGACACTACCGATAGTTCGGAATCGCTAAATTACATAAAATTACGGTTCATTGATTCCTATAAATTTAACTATAAAATTTATATTACCTATAAAATTCGCTGTTACGAGCGAATCGTCCGTGGTCTCGAAAACATTCTCGCCGCTCTCGAGGAATCCGGGCGATTATAAGGCTGTCGCCATCGCGGTCGGTTGTACGGCTGTCGTTATCGCAGATTGTATCGGTGATACGTCCAGCGGAGGTTTAAATCGATATGATTTATGCGACATCGATGCGGCGTGATCGTTTTCTCTTTCTCAATACCGCATCCTTCTCGCGTTTCTAGATGGGTAACGGTTCGTTTTCATCATCGTCACGCGGTTCGTCTTTTATCGCGCGCGTGCCAGAATTTTCGACCATCTTTTGCAAAGGCTCGATTATTGACTTGAAATGTGTCTTCACCTCGATATCGTTCTCAATCTTACCAGTCTTCAAGGCACGATATTTTTTACGGATCGATTCACTCGTCTTTCCCTTGTGATCTTCTCGCGCTCGCGAGTATCGTTGCTCTCAGCCATGTTTTATCTCGACAAGGTATCGACGACGACTGATTGTTTTACGGTATCGCAAACACGTTAAATCCTTTTCGATATCGCCCATTCGTAAGCGAACTGTCCTTGTCTATCACTACGAATCCGTACTCGTGCTATCAACAGTAACGACACATCGCACTGAAATCCTCGTACATGTCGGTGTTCACGTGATCGTTGTAAACATGTTTCAAATTGGTACAATCCTGTTTGAACAGGATTAGCAGGTTCGCGTTATCGCGTATCAGATGTTTGGGTATTCTCGCATACGTTTGACAGAGATAGAAGCAGTCGACGTTTGAGTGTCGACCCATCGAAAAGTACTCTCTCACAGTATCTTGCTTGTCGCACGCGACGTCATCGAAAACAAAAATCGAGTTTGGACGTGCCTCGCTCGGCGGAATGACGTCAATGTTATTGGAGAACGTAAAGTAGCCAATTTCGTCGATTGATATCAGTAGCTCCTCCAGATATCGATACTTTGGCTGCTGCAGCGACTTTGAGTACACGTACACGTTTTCGTTCTCGAAACGCACGCCGTGCGGATTTNACGACTGATTGTTTTACGGTATCGCAAACACGTTAAATCCTTTTCGATATCGTCCGTTCGTAAGCGAACTGTCCTTGTCTATCACTACGAATCCGTACTCGTGCTATCAACAGTAACGACACATCGCACTGAAATCCTCGTACATGTCGGTGTTCACGTGATCGTTGTAAACATGTTTCAAATTGGTACAATCCTGTTTGAACAGGATTAGCAGGTTCGCGTTATCGCGTATCAGATGTTTGGGTATTCTCGCATACGTTTGACAGAGATAGAAGCAGTCGACGTTTGAGTGTCGACCCATCGAAAAGTACTCTCTCACAGTATCTTGCTTGTCGCACGCGACGTCATCGAAAACAAAAATCGAGTTTGGACGTGCCTCGCTCGGCGGAATGACGTCAATGTTATTGGAGAACGTAAAGTAGCCAATTTCGTCGATTGATATCAGTAGCTCCTCCAGATATCGATACTTTGGCTGCTGCAGCGACTTTGAGTACACGTACACGTTTTCGTTCTCGAAACGCACGCCGTGCGGATTTTCAAGCAAACTTATCAATACATTTGTCTTGCCGCAATTTGAGGGGCCGCAGATAATCGCGCATATAGTGATCGGTAGCCACGCCCGCACGCCCACGCGTCCGCGCGCCCGCGCGCGCGCGAACACACACACACACACACACGCACACACGCACACACATTCTTATTTATATGATTTGTATCGAATTTTACATAAACGATATCAGCGCTCACTATTTGTATTTATAATTTTATAAATTGTATTAAGAAAATTTATTCTTATTTTTATACTTCCGAAATCAATTCTGTAATTTCATTAAATAAATATTAGTCGATTAAAATGAAATTAATGACTTAAAGTTCTGTTCCTAACTTCCGATCTCGCTCATTCTTCTATCGTTAAGAATCGCACACGATCCTATCCCCGGGTAAAAGGGATTCAATTCCTGATCCAAAAAAAGGACCTGACCACGCCGCTCTCGGTAAGGTGTAATAGCGTCTTTATTCGGACGTTGCCAGAGCACGCCCTAAGCGTGGTTGTCTCACTCCACTATCCATACGGAGTCGAGATTCAAATAAATAGTGAGTTACGTTCTTCCGAAACCTCCCCTTCCCTCTCTTCCTCTAAGAAGCCTCTCCTTCGCTCATTGTAAACCACGAGGTCTGGACGTAACATTGTTAAATAGCTTAATTTATTAATATTTCATATTCAGAATAAACTTTAGAATAAATGTTATGCAATTTTAATGAGTATGTACACTCGCAGACAGAAATGCTTTTACACATTGAGTTGGCGGGTTCAGAGGTTTTTCCTTCTATTGGAAAGAAATAGATTGTCTCCTACATTGGAAAGAAATAGATAAACTGAATTCAGCCATCTTGATCTGTAAAGGCATTTCTGTCCGCGAGTGTACATACCATATATCGCAGTTTATTAAACAACAAATAGTCGTAAGACTACGCAAACAGAAACTTGTATTGTACGTACAGTGTCCGACAATAATTCGTTCTGTGGTCTCTCTTATGGGGCAAAGGGAATGTAGAAATTTTTACGTTCCCCTTGTCCCGCGAGAAGGGCCACGGAACGAATTATTGTCGGGCACTATACGTACAATACAAGTTTCTGTTTGCGTAGTCTTACGACTATTTGTGGTTTAATAAACTGCGATATATGGTATGTACACTCGCGGACAAAAATGCCTTTACAGATCAAGATGGCTGAATTCAGTTTATCTATTGAGATGAATTATTTCGTAATGTACTAATGGAGATATTGCAGATAACACCATAAAATAGTACATTTAGCAACACGCACGTACGCACGCGCGCGAGCGCGCGTATCACCCCTCCACACACGCATAACTCGCACACACACAAACAAACATGTTTGTAAACATTGTGCCATTTATTATCAGCGAGCAATGGAATTAAAAAAATATATATATACATATTATGAGACATTAAATAAATATGTATATATTTTTTAATATGTAACAAAGTGTAGTTATTTTTACATTTTAAATTGCAAATTTAATTGTATGGAACTAATGAATAAATTGTATACTAAAACGTCACTTTAATCGGGATTAACAACTTCCGTAGTTCTTAGGCCAGCTAATCACAGCTATTCCATTCTTTTGAAAAATTGATCTGTCTGACTATAGATGTTATTGAACCCGATTAACGATACCATGTAAACATAATCACAGCGGCACACACTGACTACGTTTACACGGCACCATTAATCAGGTTTTATAACATAGTAGTTGTCAGGCAGACCAATCGTAACCATTTTTCAGAAGAATGGAATAACTGTGATTGGTCAGCCTAAGAATTACGAATAAATCCGTAATTAAATTATTTATTAATTAACGTTAATCCGTAATAACGTTAATCAAGAGGCACGATATTGTCTCGCGTGCCAAGTTACGCGCAGCGGGGCGCCGGGACACGGCCGTGCCTCTATTACGCGAGACGTCGTTATGAGAAATCCTTCGATTATCGGATCTCATTAACGACTGAACCGATCGAATTCTAAGTATGCTTAATCGAAAGCTTGGGATCGATTTAAATAAGAAAAGTATTTTTATTTTTATTCTACGTGAACTACAAGCGGAGATATCGCGATGTAAAGTTTGAAAAAGTCTAAAATGGACAATTTTCATTTAAGAAACATCGTTGCCCCGAAAAATGTCCAGGTTCGCTTTTCTACCGCAAGAGCGCACAGTTACGTGGCGTCTGTTCTGCACTGACAACTTTAACGCGAACCGACTCATAACCTCAAGGTGTCATTAAGAAAGATATTTAACTGTGTAGGTTAACTGTGTATGTGTAGATGTGCGTGTACGTTCAAAAAGATCAAGATATATTACATGTGGCCGTTGTCCGACGTGACTTGCCATCACGTGACGTCTTTTCGAATGTGATTATTAAATTAAATATTAATATTTATTATATATTTCAAGGATTGAATTCTATATACTAAAAATTTATTTTATATGAAAGTTATATGATTTGTTAATGACATATTTAGTTTAAGTGTGTATATAAATTTAGTTTGCAATTTAAAAAGTTTCATTAAGCTCAATGTATTAGAGATTTATTTTATTATGAAAGTTTATAAATTGGAAACTATATACATTTGTAAATTTAAGGGGATGCTGGAGTGACGCTCGAACTTGATCGAGGTCGATAATGTAGAATATGATAAAAATTTCCTACATTATCCTAGCTCCTAAGCGTGTATACATTGCGCGCTTGTGCGTGCAATGTTGCCGCCTCGATTGTTTATGATACGAGGAGGACAGATATATAATCTTTCGTCCTTTTCCTGTCATTGTTCCCAAGAATCTCGATGTTGCCAAGATTCTCGATGTTCTGAGACGGCCACAGTGTCCGAATTTCCTTTTCGTCCGAAACCAGGCAAGGCCGCCCTACAAATTGTGGGCCCCTCATCCTGATAATATTTCAATAAATTTTAAAGTCGCGTATGATTTTATTATATTAT
>JAJVSH010000392.1:21163-35273 GCA_021460005.1 Tetramorium alpestre | reverse complement strand
ATATTTCTGATTTTATAATTAAAGTATTTTATTTTTTTCATAATCAGCATTTGCGATGTGAAAATTTTGGAAAAATACAATCTGATTTGAAGTTANCTAAACATACATTTATTAAACNTATTAGTACTAGATGGCTTACTATAGGCCCAGCTGCAGAAAGAATAATAGAGCAACTTCCTGCGTTAAGTGAATATTTTTTGAAATATATTCCAAGCAAAGAAAATGCTACAATGAAGAAACAAATTTATCTTGATATAGTCAAGTATTTAAAAAATAAATCTTTAAAAGTTACGTTAGAATTTANTATATATTCGTCAAAAATTTTTACCAGTGAATTTACTTGTAAAATGCAAAACAATGAACCGCTCATCCACATCTTGTATTTTCAATTAAGAAAATTAATCTATATACTTTGTTCGAACATTGTAAAGCCTTCCGTATTAAGTGATAATTTTCTTGATATGACAANTGAAAAATTACTTGAAAGATCTAACATTCGGGATTTAAAAGATATTGACTTTTGTGAAAAAATAAAAAAATCGATTTTTCTTTTACCAGATTCAGAGAAAATGTTTTTTTTTAAAGTCAGTTAAACACTTTTGCATAACAACTATAAGATACATGTTTGACAAAATAGTAAACTTAAAAATATTGAAAAATTTTGAATGTATTTCACCTGAAAATATAAAAAGTACAAGTAGTGTAAATTCTATTGTAAAAATTGCAAATTTATTACCGCTCNCGGNTATAGATGTAGATGTTTTATCGCATGAGTGGAAGTTGCTTCAAATAGATTCGGAAGTGTCTTTTGATTTAAAAGAAAACGAAAGAATTGATAAATATTGGAATGCAATTTTTTCACTTAAAACTCAATCAAATTTACGCTATCCTGTTACAACATCTGTGGTTAAAGCGGCTTTATCACTTACTCACGGAAGTGCTGATATAGAACGAGGGTTTTCTGAATCTGGCAGAATATTAACAGAAGACAAAACNAACATGAACGANAAAANACTTAATGCTAGATTTTCAATAATTGACGGATTAAAGAGATTTAATTCTATGCCTCATAAAGTACCCATAACAGGTGAACTTATAAAACTTGCACGAACTGCACGTCGTTCATACCATTCACATTTAGATGAGCAGAAAAGAATTGAAGAAGAAAAAAAAAGAAAGAAGCAGATGATAAAGAACGTAAAAATAAGGAAAAAGCTTTATTAGAAAATGTAAAAACACAAGTAGAAGACATAAAACATTTAGAATTGCAATTAACANTCGAAGAAGAAANATATAAANAAAGTATTAAAGAATCTGAGTCGATGCAAACAATTTTAAAAAATTCAACTAATTCTCTGACAAATAAAGTAGTTTTTCAAGAATTGATATCGAGTTTAGAAAATCTCCGAACTAAAGAAAAAGAACAACGAATCAAAGTTGAAAAATTGNGAGACAAAGTACAAAAAAGAAAATCTCGACTTATTGAGATTACAGTAAACAAAAAACTNAAGACTACCGATAGTAAAGAAAATAACTAAANGTGCAATTAAAATGTTCTTTTTTATAATTTTATGTTTTGTTTTTAATGAGTTATCATAACTCGTATATAGATACTTATATATAATTCCTGTTACTCATATATATAATTTATGTGAAAATGATTTAAAAAATCTTATTCTTTTAGATTTTATCATTATAGATTAAATGATTTTTAAAATAAATTTTTTTTTCAATAAAATATTGTCAAATAATATTAGTATTATTATTTTAGTTTTTAATTTGTATATGATGACTATGTTGCGCATTAATTAAAATTTCCCCTTTTTTGTAAAAAATTTCCTCTTTTTTTATCCAAATTTTCCCCTTTTCCCCCTATAATAAAAGAAATAGGGAGTACGATCCTTGAAATATCGTTGAGACACTCGAATCTCGAGATTTGCTTCAAAGTTATTGAAAACTCAATTCCGTTGAGATTCAGCTTGGTGGTATAGTGAGGATACTCGCTGCATCTGTTCACATTTCTAGCGGTAGGATACAGAGCGGCAACGACGGACCAAGCGAAGCAAGCGTTATCCGCGGACCGCACATTGATTACCGCTCTCTTCCATTTTATCTCGCTCGGTGTCTCCATCCAACACCCGGCATGCATGGGATTGTATTTGTTGATATTCAATATAAGATTCAATATACGAGACAAAGCCCATCCGCTGTCACGTTCTTGAAACTCCTCCAGACCCGTCCGTATGGTGTCGATCACGTTTACATCGTACCATTCTCGCAGATTGGATATTCCGAAGAGCGGATGATTTTTAGTGATAATACTCTTAACAGCTACATTAACTCCCGAAACAAACTCGCCGTTGAACACTGTATTGACCTTCAGACAAGCGTGTCTTTCGAGATTCTCGCGAACCCGAACGAGAACCTCATCCTTGACGTCCTCGACGAAACGAGAAATCGACGAGGTTCGACGTAGGTCAGATTAATTATCGCACCCGTCAATATGCGATGCTCAAAGGTTCTCGATCACCGACCATGAGAACCCTCGTCGATCACTGCCGCCGGTATGAATGAAACAATTGCGCAGAAGCTTTCTCGCACCCTCCAACAGAGATATTCGAGCGATCAAGGACTGCAAGATTCCGCTACACGTCTTCAAACGTCTGTCTCGATAGGTATCGCGCAAAATCTTGATCCCGTCCATATTTTTTCCTCCCTCACTTCGATTTTCCGGATCCGATCCACAACGATCTTCCCGTAGTATCCTTCGGTACTACAATCTCGAGATTCCGGATCTTCCTTCTGCGACGCAACCGCCACGTTATATCCTTCCTTTTCGATTCGCGCCTGTAATTTTCCCAGAGTAAAGAATTATATCTAAACGCCCTGGAAACTACAGGCGATTATCGTCTCTATCCACAATTTCTCTCGCGGCGTCTGAAATCCGATTTCTCTCCGCATATAACAGATCGCTAGAAATCAACGAGGATCCTCCCTCGAAATGTTGACGAAACGTAAAAGGATTCCTCTCGGCGACACGCAATCGCTCGACGACCGTTGTCGACGAATCGTTATTCGCTGCAGGAAAAATCTACGAACGACGAGGAGTCGCAAGTCGTCTCGGTTGATCGAGTATCGGACGACGAATCACTGTAGGAGTAATCGGTGAAACCGTCCATACCTCGATTCACACGCGAAAAAATAAAGGTCAATAGTAATTGTGCTTGAACTGTCCGTACTCACTGTTCGAGGCACAATAGAGACGATTTTTGAGTGGTGATAAAGTTGAAACACACTCGACACGGAAACGAGGAAGAGATCACCGGGAACGATTTAACGTGAATAATTTCAATGATCTTAAGCACACTGTCGTTATATAAGATTAAAAAACAATAATTATCCCCATTTTTTTAACTATTCGCAACACTCTGACAGCTTACTGATAAACTTATCATATGCGCATCTAACTTTCTTCTTCTTCCTCTCGATGATTCTCTCGTCACGCGGCCTCACTCGCGATGAAGATAGAAGCTGTAAGTGATTAGGATTGTGATAAAAAAAGATTCTTTTTTTATACAATAACACAATTCTAATCCTTACCGATAGCAGAGAACAGCTCCTATTTTTTTTCGTCCCCTCTCTCTCTTCCGCGAATGAATCTCTTCGCACAAACTGTAAGCCGATAGAGAACATAAAGTTTTTCATTTTTTTCTTTTTAACCTTTTTTTTCTTACAATCTCTACTGCTTACCCAAGAAATAGTGAGCTTCTACCAGAACCGTAAAACGACAGAGATCACAACAAATTTTTTTCTTTTTTACCGATCGCACGTAGCGATTTTTTTTCTATTCGACTGTAAACAATAAAGATATTAGAAATCTTTTTTTTCGATCTTAATCAATCTGTACCGCTTACCCGACAATACACTGTGTAACTGTCCCGAATCGCACATTCACTTTCACTGAACGGACAAAAATATGCGCGACTTATATACAGAGGCGCATTGAATGCAGCCGACCGCAAAAACGATCGTCGATAATAAAATAATATTGACACAATAATATTGAAACAAAAAACAATAGACAGACAGACGCGCGTAAAAAATCAAACGCGATAAAAAAATAAACAGAAAACGTCGCAGACGACCTACGACGGAAAAAAGTCGAGACATTCCGCAAATGGTATGATTAAGGAGGAATATATTAGTAGTGTCATCACATACATTATATAGATATATTAGAACAAACAGAAATTCCAGAAAAAAAACATAACGAGATAATATTTTTTCCATCTTATAAAACTACTTATCTTTCTAAAACAATACGGCCTATCAATCGCGACGTTCGACGGGCGAGAAACAATAATATTATTCGACACCGAGCGAGCGAACGTGTCCTCGACGGCTGTAGCTAGGCCGATTTTAGACCCGCGGAATCGCTGACTCGCTCCCCCACTCACCGCCCCGCGCGATAAGACGTGCGGCGTCCATCATCCTGGTAACCGCGACGACGTAATGCCCGCGGGCGTCCATCCTAGGAGAATTCTAACCCACTGCGGGTGGGATGACGTCATCGGCCAATCAAAAATAGGTCGATTCTAGATCATTGCAGAGTTCCAACCCATCGTGGGTGGGATGACGTCATCGATCAATCAAAACATGGTAGAATGATGTCATCGATCAATCAAAAATAGGCCAAATTTAGATCATTGCAGAGTTCCAACCCACCGCGGGTGGGATGACATAATCGACCAATCAAAAGTAGGCCAATTCTAGATCATTGCTCTCGAGCGGGAGGCGAGAGTGCGAGAGGCCACCGACACCCGCTGACCCCCCGCACCCATCGCGCACGGCTTACGCCCGCGGTTTCCCTGGTCATTCCGTGAGTTAGAACCGGCAAAGTACAACTACTATCATATTTAATCAAATTAACAAAATGATGTACTTGATAATATCAAAATTGATGTATAATGTTAAATATTATTAATTATTTTATATAATTAATATAATATACTATGCTTTGAATTCAAATTAATATACGAGGCTTTTATTATTGAATTAATAAAATGAATTCTAATTAGATTTATATTGTTGGTTCAACATATTTTTGTTTTTCGTGCAACCAAAAATATAATTAAATTAATAGTATTTATTCAATTACATAACACAAATTGATTAATTTTATTTAGTTAAAGTAAGTATTTATTTGTTTAAGATAAGTAAATATAAAATTGGGACAATAAAATTTTTCAATTGTTCTGTGTTACTAAGGGATCCTGGAGCCGGTACGCGTATCAAAAATTTTTGTAAAGGTACAACTTTCTATTGCCTTCATTGATTGGAAAATCCTTTTACAGAGTTAAAGTATAGGCATTAATCTGTATCTGCTCGGTAGTTTGATGCTGAAAACAACAAAAATTTTTTAATTAGCTGTCAACTCATGACAATATGTGCTTGACATAAGATGTCTGCAATCCGTATTTGCGAAATACCACGGAGCAGACTGATAGATTACATTAAAGAACAATATAAAATTTTGTAAATTTCATTTCGACACATAATTAAAAAGTTGTATTTTTACAAAAATTATGTGAATTTATAGGTTAGGTAAAGAAGAGCGAATTCCCGGAAGAGGAAGAGAAGAAGAAGAGGGCGATAGTCCAGCCCGAGGCCCCCTGGACGCAGGGCGTCCAAGAGGGAGAGGAGAGCGGCCCTGAACTCCGAGGAGGCACAGGGGACGCCGCAGCAACCGCGGTTGCAGCCGCAGCGTCAACAGCTGCAGCAGCAGCAACAACAACAGCGGTAGGGGACGCATCAGCAGCGGCAGCGATCACAGCAGCCGCAGCAGCAGCAGCAGAAGCGGCGACTGCAGCTGGGGCAGCAGGAGCAACAGCAGCAGCAACAGCAGCAGCGGCAAGGTAAGCCCCGAGGTAAGGAGACCTCGCGGGAGAAGGCGCAGCGGCGCCCACCACCCGCGGAGGCAGCCCGGACGGAG
Source organism: Tetramorium alpestre (assembly GCA_021460005.1). Taxonomy (NCBI): domain Eukaryota; kingdom Metazoa; phylum Arthropoda; class Insecta; order Hymenoptera; family Formicidae; genus Tetramorium; species Tetramorium alpestre. The sequence continues at coordinate 29,281 of JAJVSH010000392.1, read as the reverse complement.
GAGGAGAGGAGGAAGCTTCCGCGGGCCCCTCGGACGGCGGCAGTCATTCTGACTGCTCCGGAAGAGGGGTACGCGGAGACGATGAAGATAGCCCAGGAGAAGGTGGACCTGGCGGTCCTCGGGATCGAGGCGTTCAAGCCCAAGAGGGCGAGGACGGGCGCCTTGATCCTGGAGATTGCCGGTGCGGGGGGCGCGGAGAAGGCGGAGCGCCTGGCGATGTCGGCTGCCCTCATCGGGATGGAGGGAGTGAGAGTGACCCGCCCGGTCAGGACGGCTGAGATCAGAGTGAGAGATCTTGGGGAAGTGGCTACCCCCCAGGCGATCGCCTCGGAGATCGCCCGGGCGGGTGGCTGTCTCCCCGCGGAGATAAGGGTGGGGCCGGTTAGATTCGGCCCGGACGGGTTGGGCACCGCGTGGGTAAGGTGTCCGCTCGCGGTCGCGGCCGCCCTGTCGAAGACCGGAAAGGTCAAGATAGGGTGGCTGTGGTCGCGGGTGGAGATGCTGGCGGCGCGCCCACTCCAATGCTTCAAGTACCTGGAGTTGGGCCGCCAGAGATGCCGAGTGATAGGGAATGGGGAGACAAATGTTTCCGGTGCGAGGCCACGGGACATCGTCGAATGTGCGGCCTCGCGCAGCTCGGTCTGCAAGGATGCGGGCGGCCCGGAGAGACACCGGGTCGGGGGACCGTCGTGTAGAGCCGGTCCTATCGGGGGCAGACCGCTCGGCCGGGGAATGGGTATTCCTGCGTCGTCGCGACGGCGCCCCCCCGGGAGATGGAAATCCCGGATGGTAGTACCGGCGGCGGCGGCTGGGGGTGCCCTGCTGGCGGCGGTCTCGTCCCCGGCAGCATCGGTGGAACTGATGGAGACGGGAGGGGAGCCTCCACCCAAGCAAAGGGAGGAGTCTCCCGCAAAGGAAGGGGAGGGGGAAAAGATTGTCGACGTTGCCCGTGGGGGCCTCCGCGACCGTTGAAGTCGTGGAGGTCACCATGGGTGACGCTGAGAAGGTGGCCGGCGCCGGAGGAGTCGAGAAGGAAGTGCTGCCTTAAATGGTGCACCGGCTCCTCCAGGCGAACCTAAACCACGCCCGCAGAGCCCAGGACCTCTTTGTCCAGGCCCTCGCGGAGCGTGGTTGCGAGCTGGGGGTCGCGACCGAGCCGTATCGGGTTCCGACCGGTGACCCCAACTGGTGCTGCGACGCGCGCGCCTCGATCGCGATTGTTTGGGGTAGGGAGGGAGGTAAGGATCCTTCCCCCTGCCACAAAACTCGGGGACGGGCGGGGGTTTGTGGTCGCCCGCTGGGGGACCACCGTCGTGGTGGGAGTATATCTCCCACCGAGTTGGGAGCTTCGGAGGGTCAAGGAGAGCCTCGAGGACATGGGCGGCTGCACCCTGGTGCGGTGGCAGGGGGAGTCAGTGGTAGACATAACACTGGCGACCCCTGTTGCGGCGCGGTTGATCGGCGGCTGGAGGGTCCTCTCTAGAGTGGAGACGCTCTCCGATCATCTCTACATTGAGATAGTCGTGGGAGCGAGTGGCCTTTTGGCTGCCGTTCGGAGTGGGCCTCGGCCCCCAAAGCGGTGGTTCCTCAGTCGGCTAGACGAGGACTGCCTGATGGCGGCCGCCAGGGTCGTCACATGGGCGGAGAGGAGACCGGAGATGGGCCGCATCGATGAGGAGGTGGAGTGGCTCCGGGCCGCGATGAACGCTATTTGCGACGTTGCGATGCCCCGGGCCAGACCACCTCGGAGAAGGGCCGCGTGGTGGACCGAGGAGATCGCCGACCTGCGGCGTGCCTCGGTCCGGGCCAGACGCGGCTTCACGCGGGCCAGGCGACGAGGTGTGGCGGCTCAGGTGGATCAGGCTTGGGAGTCGTACCGCGAAGCGCGGGGACTCCTGAGCGGCGCCATCAGGCGGACCAAGGCGGAGGCGTGGGAGGAGCTCCTTCGTTCCCTCGACGGGGATCCGTGGGGGCGCCCATACAAGATCGTGATGAATAAATTGCGATTGTGAGCGCTCCCGCTGACCTCGTCGATGGATCCCCGGCTCCTGGAGACAGTTCTGGCGGCACTCTTTCTCGCTGGGGAAGAGTATACCGGTGCCCCTGCGGCGCCGGACTAGCTCCCGGAGTGGGGGATCACGGAGGAGGAGATGAGGGACGCCCTCGGTAAGCTCCGGGGCAAGAAGACTGCCCCGGCGTCCCGGCTAGGGTTTGGGCGCTCACCGCGGGCTTCTTCGCCGGCCGGATGAGAACTCTTTTCGAAGAGTGTCTCATTCGCGGCGTCTTCCCGGGGAGGTGGAAGAAGGCCAATCTCATCCTTCTTAGAAAGGAGGGTCGGCCTCCGGACCAGCCATTCGCATACCGGCCCGTCTGTCTCTTGGACGAGATCGGCAAGATCTTCGAGAGGATTCTCGTGGGCCGACTCGTCCGACATTTGGATTGGAAGGGTGGCCCCGGGCTGTCGGAGGACTAGTTCGGCTTCCGGGGGGGGGGGGCGGTCCACGGTCGACGCGGTCCCTCGTGGATGCCGTGCTGGACCGAGGCAGGGTGGCGTTGGAGGTGTCTTTGGACATCTCCAATGCCTTCAATTCCCTGCCCTGGGGGACGATCGGCAGATTTCTGGTTCAGCTGGAGGTGCCGGTCTACCTCCAGGCGGTGATAGGCCGCGGTTGCCTTTCTGACAGATGGCTGCTGGTCAGCAAGGCGGGCGGGCGCGTGCACCGGGTGGCCGTGCGATGCGGCGTTCCGCAGGGGTCCCTGCTGGGTCCCTGTTTATGGAATGTCTCATACGACACGGTCCTGAGGGGGGAACTCCCCGCGGGCTGCAGCGTCGTCTGTTACGCAGACGATACGCTAGTCATAGCCGGCGGGGGGTCCTGGGAGGACGCGGCCTGGACGGCGGAGAACGCCGTCGGTACGGTCGTGCGCAGAATTCGGGACTTGGGCCTCGGGATGGCGACGAGAAAGACGGAAACCGTCTTTTTCCACAGGCGGCCCCCCCCCCCCCCGGGGACTAAGTCTCCAGGTTGGGAGGGAGACCATCCTGGTGGGCTTCGAGTTGCGGTACTTGGGACTCACGCTGGACACGAAGTGACGCTTCCGCGCCCACTTTCACGGGGTGGCCACCCCAGGATGGAGGGCATGGCAGCCTCTCTGGCTCGCCTGCAGCCCAATCTGGGTGGTCCGAGCGCGTCGGTGCGTCGCCTCTTCCATGGGGTCGTGCGGTCGGTGGCCCTATACGGGGCGCCCATTTGGGCGGAGAAGGCGGTCGCGGACCGGTTCATTCGGTCCCAGCTACATCGGGCCGAGCGATGGTCCGCGACCCGTGTTGTGAGAGGGTACCGCACGATATTCCATGCGGCGCCCGTCCTGGCCGGGGTTCCCCCGATCGAGTTCGCCGTCCTCGCGCACGCCGAGGTATATCGGCGGATGTAAGGGATGCGTGCGGATCGCGGGGACGCGCCGCTGGAGGCGCGGGTCAGGGCGATGGTGAGGCGCCAGTCTCGACGGCTCGCCTTCGAGGAGTGGCAGAGGAGCTTGCTCCCTGCCGCCGGGGAGCGGGCGGTCGAGGCCATCCAGCCGGTCTTGCCCCAATGGGTGAGCAGATCGTGGGGCGGTCTCACACTTTTCGCGTGATACAGGTTCTCACCGGACATGGTTGTTTCGGTAATTACCTGTCTCGTATAGATAGGGAGCGCACGACCGAGTGCCAGCAGTGCAGGGACTCCCGGGACTCCGCGCAGCACATCCTTGCCGAATGTGCGGCATTTGGGTGCAGCGCAGAGCCCTGGTGGGCAAGGTAAGTGCGGACCTCTCTCTCCCGGCAGTGGTGGCGGCCATGGTCCGGGAGAGAGAGGTCTGGGCAGCGATTGTCTCCTTCTGCGAGACGGTCATGCTCGCGAAGGAGACGGCCGAAAGGGAGCGTAGGGAGGAGGATGGGGACGGGCCGGTCCGTCGGAGGACGCGGCGTCGTCGCCGAACCCCCCCCCCCCTCCCGCCGACATAGAGGAATTGTTAAGGTGACCAGGCGGGACGGGCTGACGGACGGCGATGTCGCGAGCCGGAGCCCGAAGTCAGCTCGCCCCGTCCTAGTGCGATTCGGGGCACTACCCGTTTTAGAGGATAGGAGGAGATCGGAGGGAACACCCCCGCTTCCCCCCTCCCGCGGCATATTTCCCGCCGAGCGGACCGGCGACGAGTCATTGTCCCTCGTCGCCGTCGAGTGTGAGGTTGGCCGGAAGACCCCACCCCCTGGAGCGCCCAAAGAAGTAGTACGAAAGTAAGTGCCCGGGCGTCCCCGGTAAGGAGAAAGGGAAGGACACTCGCTGTGGGTTTAGTGCGGTATACCGGACCATGCACAAGCGGGGAGAGGGATTAGCCCTCTCCAACGGGGTCCGGGAGTCCCACACTCTCCTTCGGGCAACCTGAGGGGATCGTGCATAAAGCATTTCCACAGCGTAACCAAAAAAAAGGTAAAGAAGAACGAACATTTTAAATTTTTTTCGTTTTTGATATGAAGACAATACTCACGTGGTTCATTTTTGCATGTACTTTAATCCTGCAAAAGGATTTTGTATTCTGTAAAGCCAATTTGATAAGTCATAATATTATAGCCTAGAATTCCAGCCTACATTATCGACCTCGATCAAGTTCGAGCTTCGCTCCAGAATTCCCTTAAGAGAAATATTTTAATTAATAAATCAAAATCATGGAATATTAATATGATAATTAATGTTATTCAATTAATAAAATCAATTTCAACTATACTGATTTTGTTGATTCAACATTTTTTTTCCGTGTACGCACCCTATGTCTATGCTGGAGTTTGGGTATCCCGTCTCTTGGAGCACGTTCCGTTTCTCACGCTCGAGACGCATGATTAAAGGTTATTTTTGTGTGTTATATTATAATGTGCCATGTAATTTGCGAAAAAATATCAAAAGTATCTCGCGGAATGATCTTGTTAGCTATATGTGAAAAATCATTATGGGTCAGGTAAGATTCTTGTTGATTGATTAATGGGCCAGGTAAGGTTCTTGTTGATTGATTATTTTTGGAAAAATGCAAATATCAATTTTTTTAGATTTGTATGTACTGGCTGATGCTGGGAGTGTAGATTACAATCAATTAATCGTATTGCTGATAAACATTTCGACAGGACTGGATTATGATAAAAATTCCGGACTGCATTAAATCTTATCGCTATACTGATACTGAAATATAAGAGTACGTGATGATACGATTCTTCTCGCCCATGTTGCGATTGCTGTTGAAGGTTTAAAAATAATTTTGGATTTTTAATTGTAAAACGTTTTATAAAATATAATCGAATATTTTGTCTACAAGTGCTGGATAGACAGATAACATTCCTCTTATGGTCGCAAATATTATCGTAGGAGGATGGAATCGTGGTTGAGGAGGCGGCGTAAATAATGCAAGTAGTTTAGCTGAAGCTTGTACAGAACAAGGCTTATGCCATATTAACCAGAGTTTTAACATATGTTACAAAGTATATATTAAATAAATATTACTGATTTGCATGTAAAACATGGTTATAATAATTGTTACTTCTAGACCCCGGAGGTTTTCCTTTTTTAAGAGATCGGGAAACGAAGGAAAGGTTTCCCGAGAATGAGGGAAAGGAGGGGATGGAAGGTAACTGTACCTCCTTTTTTATTATCTCGCCCGCGTAAACTACTTGCATTATTTACACCGCCTCCGCAACCACGAGGACACATTTTAAGGCTCCGAATTTAGGTCAATGTCTGAGACAGACGCTATGACGCCAAATGCGGAACAACGTGCTCGGGATCCTTGTTTCAGGTAAGAGAATACAATCTCTTTTATCTGGGATAGGCCTAGTGCGACTCTTAACAGAAAGAAAGGGAAAACGTTAAAGGGGTTTTCTTTCAAATAATATAAGAGAATTTCAGTAAAAATTAATCACATTATTTATTAGTGAACAAAATATGATGAAAAATATACATAGTTGATTGCAAGGTAGTCTATCAGTATTATTAATACACAGAGTGTGATATTGCTTATTGTTCAACATTTTATAAAACGCAAAATGATTTGTTTCTTACTGAAATGTAGAGAAAACTTAACGAGAAAAATTTTGCTATTATAAATGAAATTAGAGCTACTTATTAGATATGTGTAATACATGGTATTTATAAATATTCGTAGATTAAGTGCGCGGGTGTGTATGAGTGTGGTTTTGGGTGGTTGATTCGCGACTTGATCAGCGGGACCGTTACTCGGGTCCGGTTGATCTTCGAATGGTGGAGCTTCCGGTTCGCACTCTTTCGGACCGTGATCTTCCACGTCGGTTTCTTCCGAGTCGCTATTCTCCAGGTAGTAATATTCGGAATCGCGCTCTTTCGGATAATATTCGTTCGGAAACCAAAATTTCGGGCCGAGACCTTCGATGACGTCTTTTAAATCGGAAGATGGAGTCGGAGAATACGAAGGTTCTAAATACCTCCTACCAGGAAGTTTGGGAAGAGGTGAAGGAATCGGAGGAAGGGTATCGGGTAATACATGAAAAGCGAAAAGATTATAAGGAAGGAGAGAAGGAGGAACCTCCGCTTCAAGAAACGCCCAATCGAATGCTTCTATCTCATCGAGGAGTTGAAGTAGCTGACGATCGTCTATTTCATCGCGATTTTTCACTAAAAAGAGAGCGATTCCGGATTGAATTCGCGGGGTAACCGATAAACGCAGTGGTAAATACGCAAGGTTTAACCGGGAGCGATTGCGATATATATATATATATATATATATATATATATGGTGAATTTTAATTGTTGTAACAGCTTTTTATCATGAGAGCTGAGTTACCGATTCTACTCTATACACATATTTATAATGACCGTGTACATACACTATTATATTATAAAGTTGTGTGTATAGTAGAGTCGGTAACTCAGCTCTCATGGTAAAAAGCTGTTACAACCATTAAAATACACTCTATATGTATATAAATATATATATCACTTCAGCGCACACAACAAAAAAATATTCTTGTTTTGGCAAGATTTAATTTCAAATAGATATCTTAAAATGGAATCAAGCAAGAAAACTTACTTGAAAGTATAGTTTAATCAGAAAAGTAAAACGTTCCGCTTTTCGAAGCTCTTTGGACGTGCGTGAATTAGCTCGTCGGCGGGCAAGGTTTCGGAGCGGACCTGTGGGATGATTGAACCCGCTCGGATGTAACAATAATAAAATAAAGAATTTATTTCAAGTTAATAACAAAATACAAAAAGTAGCATGTGGAAAGTAACACTGAAAATCAAGCGCGCGGACGGACAAGAGATTCGCGATCTGGAGATCGGCGACCATGATTTTTACAATTATCTAACGCGCGGACGGACAAGAGATTCGCGATCTGGAAATCGGTGATACGGACGCAGGTACGGTTGCGGATCACGGGGGATGCAGCCGTTAGTCGGCTATTTCGGTTAGCGGTTTCCCCCTCTCTGGTCTACGATGACACGATGGGCTCGCGGGGGTGTGTCAGTCGGGGCCAGCATTACTGTCGCGATCGAATCTGTAGCGTACTTTCCCCCTTGAGTGGCGGGATACCAAACCGCGCTCAAGAATACTCGGGGGAAGGCAGAGAACTCTCCTACCCTCTATTCTCACCGTCTATTGCGGTATGCGTATGCCGAACTTGGTAGTTGGTTTCGGTGGGGCGACGGTTCGCGCCTCCGCGCCGCGCTCGGCTACCTCCGGCGCTTCGGCGGAAACGCCCGAACGGTCCGAGCCGCGGCGTGCGCCTCCCGAGCCGCTTGGAGGCGAGTCGTGATCCGTTTAAAAAATAATGGACGCATCGCGCCTTGGTTTCCGTTCGACGGATCATCGGTCGAACGGCTTCCGGTTGGTGTTCGCTGGATAGACGATGCTTATCTTGGTTGGCATCGTTACAAAAGTAAAATTCTTCTTATTTGAGAATAATTTTCTTGGATAGAACAGGATAACATGTTTAAAGTCAAGGATTATAATTTCTTCCGAAATAAATTTAATAACTCCTATTCTTGAGATAGCAATTATAGTATTGAGATACGACTACGAGATTATTGAAATTTAAGATTTCTAAACTCTTCTAAAAGG
>JAJVSH010000392.1:7740-20007 GCA_021460005.1 Tetramorium alpestre | reverse complement strand
TTTTTTAATATTTATTAATGCCAGAGGCGATTATCGTGGGCTGGCTAGTTTTAAATAGTCAGAGGCGTTTATCGTGAGCTGACTAGTATAAATAAAATGCCAGAGGCGTTCATCGTGAGCTGGCTAGTTTTAAATAAAATGCCAAAGGCATTTTTTAAATATTTATTAATGCCAGAGACGATTATCGTGGGCTGGCTAGTTTTAAATAAAATGCCAAAGACATTTTTTTAATATTTATTAATGCCAGAGGCGATTATCGTGGGCTGGCTAGTTTTAAATAGTCAGAGGCGTTTATCGTGAGCTGAGTAGTTTTAAATAAAATGCCAAAGGCATTTTTTTAATATTTATTAATACCAGAGGCGATTATCGTGGGCTGGCTAGTTTTAAATAGTCAGAAGCGTTTATTGTGAGCTGACTAGTATAAATAAAATGCCAGAGGCGTTCATCGTGAGCTGGCTAGTTTTAAATAAAATGCCAAAGACATTTTTTAAATATTTATTAATGTCAGAGGCGATTATCATGGGCTGGCTAGTTTTAAATAGTCTGAAGCGTTTATCGTGAGCTGACTAGTTTAAATAAAATACCAGAGGCGTAAATCGTGGGCTGATTATTAAAAAAACAGAGGCGTTCAATGTATGCTGGTCATTAAAAAAACAGAGGCGTTCAACGTGTGCTGGTTATTATTAATTATTAAAATATTAAAATTATTTTAAAAAGGCGTTAATTCTTGCTTTTTTTGAGACAGGATATTCTTCTTTCTAAATATTCTTTGAATGGCATTATTTTAAAGAATATTGTAATTGTACTTTTATACAGAAATTTAATTGCACAATGCATAAACTATGATTCTGGTAGAACTATCAGAAAAAAATGAAGTGCATAATTTATATATATATATATATATACATAGGTGTACATACATGTATATACATATATTTGAATATATATACATGTTATGTAATTAAAATGTCACACTATAAATCTTGTCACAATTAAACGAACGTCAATAATGTGATTAAACGGACCGCGGTCGTGTGACTGCACATATAGATAGCACACACATACACACATACTAAAAGAAAGCCATGTATANCTGTGTATATATTCTCACACGATGAAAGTGACAAAGAGTCTGAGCAGAAGAATAGTCGTCGCTTTTTCAGNCATAAGTAATTAAAGAGCCTCAGAAAGATACGACATAACACGTCGTGCCACGATAAACGTGATGATTTACGAAAATCTTTGTGCGTTGACACTCCGACTTACATTCACGATTACGGAAAAAGTTGCGANTATCCCTCTGCTCAGGCCCTCCATCTGACAGATTCCTCCGGAACTAAAATTGCTCTCTGCATCATCGACTACACCGAATAAAATGCACTCAGCAGAATATTTTTCAGAATAATTTTTGCCATAAGTTTTCTTTTTAATTATGTGTCGTAATGGAATTTACCAAATTCTATATTATTCTTTAATGTCATCTCCAGGATCCCCTTAAACAGTTACTTTTATTTTTATACATTACAGTTTTAAATTTAGCTTAAAATTAAAATATAATTATAAGTGCAATCAAGCGTAATAAACAACGTTGTTACTACGTATTTCCCGAAATGCACGCGCGTTCATCTGATCGATCCTGCGGGTAAATCAGATCGATAAATCAGGACTTCTGCAAAACCCAGCGAATCATTGACGGGCAGTGTACTATGTACTGTATCGTTTGTTGATTATAACTCCTCTTCTATCTTATGTGCATTTTCTGTCTCTTCATGTTCATTGTTCCATAAATTGCGCTGGATTCCTGGGTTGTTTATTCTGCGTTGCTTATGTTGTCTGTGCCTGTGCCGTTCTTTCGATATCTAAAGAGCATCTCGCATCTGGAACTGTGCACGTTGCGGCTTTTCGAAATGCTGATTACGGCACACTGCATCTAAAACATAATATGGCATTATAACGCACGCACGTGTGCGCGCACACACACACAAGCACGGAAAAAAATATTATGGAAAATGTACATATAAATCTTTTCAGACTGCTACATATTATTTCTTAAAATTTTTTGGTTATTGGAATTTCAATCTAGAAGAGTAAGATTTATACAAAATATCCATATAGAAAAAATGAAATACATACCACAAATTGCTTTTGTTAAACGAGCATTACATAATGCTTCTTTGTTCTCTTCGTGGCCCCATCAGGTTAAGGATAGTGTGAATGAGTCTTCGAGGCTCTCCTTCAAACATAAGCTTACTGCTTCCTTTAAGTTGAAACCACCAATAAAGTAGAAATAATTCACCTAAATAAAATATAACAGATATCTAGTACATACATACATATAATATATTTAAAAAATGAAAAAAATGGAATATTTTTTTCTTACAACTTTGGAGTAACCTTCTTCATCCAGATTTTCAAACGCACGTATGTCTTCTACTGATGATATAGGAAAGATAGTCGGCTTGGATGATGTTCGAGCGCGGCTATTCTGAATATGATTGAAAATATTCTCCAGCATAGTATTCATTTTTCTGCGAAGAAAAGATAAAAAGAAATTAGTTTTATACATTTATTATAAATATATGACCATATATGTTCATATTACTTTCCTTTTGTGAAATTTCTATTTAATATAAAAATGATATATATGGACATATTTCCTATATAAATATGTTTATACATATTTATATAAATTTATGTTTTTATGTAAAAAAAACTTTTTCACGAGATTATTCCGTCACTTACTTCATTTATGCTTCTACACTCGCTAAACGATCGTTCACGGTCCTATGTACAAAAAATGTATGTATGTATTTTTGTATGTATTTTTGTATGTATGTATGTACGTATGTATGTATGTATGTATGGCTGATGGCAGAGAACGAAACGTAATTAAGCGTCGTAGTCCTGGACGTGAAACAAGGCAAAGAAAAACGTAGTCGTAATTTGATTGTTCGACCAGCCTATTACGACTACGTTTTTCTTTACCTTACTTCATGTCCACGACGCTTACGTTTCGTTCTCTGCCATCAGCCTATGTATGTATATTTTACACACCATGACGTCTATAGATTATAGAAATATGACCTCTATAGATTAGATGCTTCTACGTATTTAAAGAAAGTTCTTTAAAACAAGTATTATTTAGATTACTTAAAAAAAAAAAAGAAACTTTTCCAATCCCGTCTGTGTGCGTGTGCGTATATATTGTATATTTATCGATCTGCCTTTTCTGTTGTCTCTCCTGACGGTATCCTTGACATTTGCTCTTTTTGTTGTCCATGATTATTTTGTGTGAAATTACGAGGATTGCTTTGCAACTCGGTATATATATTATTGCTATATGTTTCCTTCTCATTTGATGTACCATATATGAAGGCTAAAATGTTTGTGTTCCTTGTGGATTGTGGATATATACAGGAATAAATGTTGGCATGTTTTTATACAGGGTGTCCGATATGAAAGTTAACAGCCGGAAACTGGGAGTAGTTTGGATCAAACCGAGAAGAAAAGTCCTATACCATTTTACAAAATTCGCAATAGTTATTNAGTTATTCATTGTTAAAAATCGGAAGAAGGGATAGACAGCGCGGTGCGGGAGACGTGGGCGGGGGCTCGCTGCTCCTGCTGCCATTGCCGCTTTCACGCCGCTCTCACGTCTCGCGCACCGCGCTGTCTATCCCTTCTCCCGATTTTTAACAATTAATAACTCAATAACTATTGCGAATTTTGTAAAATGGTAGATGACTTTTCTTCTCGGTTTGACCCAATCTACCCCCAGTTTCCGACTGTTAACTTTCATACCGGACACCCTGTATGTAGGGACATAAGAGTGTGTGTGTGTGTGTGTGTGTGTGTGTGTGTGTGGTGTATATGTTGCATGAGATGTTAAATTGCTGGTATTTATGTTCTCATCCATTATAGCGACTCTTATATGTTGAATGTCGTCTTCAATCCCGCCAGCAGTGGTGTATGACGTAGTTGCAGTCTTAGATCGTGGAGCTGGGAGCTTCGTCTGAGGAAATAGTTTGATAGCGCCCTGGTTTTACAATCGTACGCTTTGATCGCTTTTCTATCTGTAGAATAATATAAGAAATATAATTACATTATAAGTAGATAATGCATTTTACATTTTAAGACACAAAGATAAATTGTAAATCTATTATATAAATTACTCTGCGTATACGCTTATCTTTGACATATTCTTCAGTATTTTGTGTACTTGAATTGGAATTTTCTTCTCTATCTTTTGTTATTATCTTATATATGTATTTGTCTGTTTTATTATGTCGGTATATTTTAGTATGTCAGAATTATTGAGAATTAAATGGACAATTGTGCAATATTATATCTGTATTTTGCAAAATTATAATATATTTCACAAGAGATTATTTAAGCAGTAAAATAATGCAGTACCTGTAATAATAACAAAAATTCATAATATTAACTAATACAGAAGCACAATATGCTAATGAATAAAATGACGTATTATAAATATTAGTCTTTCCCTGGAAAGTTTATTACATTAACACAAGATATACAAGTACATTAATACAAGATATACAAGAAATAAAATATATATATATAAATTATAAATGTTACACATAAATTATACATAAACATTATATATTGTAAACACTTTGTAAATGTTATGACAATTAGCAGAAAATAAATGTTACATTTTTTCACTATGTATAATAACTGCGACAACAAATTGCGTTTTTGAATAATCATCTTCATCACTGTCACGGAACTATTGTTCACGGAAGTATTTGTACAATCCCATAAAGTATTTGTACAATCCCAAAATGGCATTCTAAAACATTTTGCACGAATTTCATCTAAAGAAACGCTAAATTTTTCATTGCTCAATGTTGTACACTTGTAAAACTGAAAAGATGAAGAAATCATCCCAACATCGTAAAAATCGTCAACATTTAAAAATTTTTTACAATCAAACGATAAGAATTATTGTATGATAATTTTAGTGACGATGCAGATTGATCTATCATGTAAAATGCAACAATTATCACGTGTGTCTATTCCTAACAATATGTTATTAAAATTAATATTACGATATTGAGGATAATTAGTATCATTATTACGCAATATAGATGTGCGAATAGAAGAATCGATATTATATTCGTTGTTTGTTCCATGATTTTGTATCTCTATCATTCTGTTAAAAAACTGTTGCAAAAATAAACTCGGCTTTCGGCAATATTTTCTAAAAATGAACATGTTATTTTCATAGGGGAGGGGAGCAGAAACGGAATCTAAATGGCCAAAACGTTTGACATCATCAGTGATATGAAGAAGACCATGCACATTATAACTAATAAAAGTTAAACCATACAAATTTTCACAACGGAGAACAAATTTTTGCAATGCAAGTTCTGCAAAGTTAACATGTTGCCTCGAAGGTGATTTTGAAACCAGAACTCTAAAAGCAGCGTGTAAAAATAAGAAATGCTTGTACATATCTTCATTTAATAAACTGTAAGTTACAACTGGTCCAGCGTAAAGTAGGAACTGACGAAACTCTGCAGCTTTGAACTTGGAGCATATAGCGAGAGACCTAGGACGTCTTATAAACTCTGAGGGACAATATTTTCTAAGTATATTCAATCTAGCATTAATAACAGAAAGAAATTTTCCCGACAATTTCGATAATCTTGAATATTTTTCATACACCCATGCAGTTAAAAGTTTCTTTACAACACCTAAACATACAAGATGCATATAGTCGAAGGGGACCTGCGTAACCATGCCTATCGGTATCAACGATAAAGGGTTTCCACCCTCTTTATGATGATCTTCATCCAAACGTTGAGATTTTTTCGTCTGTTCGAAGAGAATGATTTATGCCATTAAATATATAACGTATGTACCAGAAACTTTACATTTCGAACAGGATTGGCTAGATGTATGACCACGGTGATTTAAAATAAAAGCACGAACTGGTGCATCGGTTATAAAACATCTTAGACGTATTTATACTTTTATGTTATGAAAAGTTATCCCTCCATTAGACATGATTGCTCTAATATTTAAAATAAATTTTTCAAAAAAGACGTTATGGAAATACAATATCATCATTTTCTACATTTATGTCATATCTAAATTCAGAAACATCATTTGCGACATTTGTGAACGAAATATTTAATGTATTCGATAAACCAGAAAAATCTTGCGTAATATTATTACAATTATTACTGACATTTATATAATTACGACTCTTTTCCACGCGCAAATTGTTTCTAATTTCTGACATAACTCTACTTTTCTGTTTTATAGATAATCTATGCAACGCTTTCCGCGAAATTGAAGATTTAATATTTTTATTCATACTTACGTATGTTTTTCAGTTTTAATACTATAAGCAAGTAAAGATGATAATGATTAAAGATCACCTCGATAGCTTTCTAGAACAAAATCTTTACTTCGAAATTCTTCCGTTAATGCAGCTTCTACAACGGTCGAATACAAAGAGATCGAAGAAACGGTAAACCTAATCTAACAGAAGACGTTCCCTTGGGTGTTTTTCGCGCATGCGCAATAATGACTGGTGAGTACGATGTTCTAGCTCAAGAAATAAATTCAGTTTTTCTTGAATATCATATTCAAAATAAAGTGTGCTGTACAACAACGGACAATGGATCCAACTTTGTTAAAGCCTTTCGGTAAGTTTATGCTTCAAAAATGTATTTTGTATACGTTTAAAATATTTTTTATATGTACAAACGAACATTCTTCCTCGTTCACTTTCTCGTGCACTTTTTTTATCAAATATAATAAAAATAGTTAACTAAAAATTAAAGTAATGCAACATGATTTGAGTATTAAATATATAATTAACAAAATATAATTAATAAAACATTTTTATATAATTCATAAATAAAATTTTTTAAATATTCTTTTAGGACTTTTAAAAAGGATGAGGATGAGTCATCTCTTACCATAGAAGATACAGATTCAGAAATGCTCACTCTTCCGCCACATCATAGATGTGTGAGTCACACTTTAAATCTAATCGCAGTAAAAGATTCTGAGAAAGCTACAGATAATATTTCATACAAGAAATTATATAGATTGACACTTGCCAAATTGACAAAATTGTGGACTAAACAAAATCAGTCGACACAAGTATCCGATAAAATAAAAGAGCTTTGTGGTGTTTATTTAAATACTCCCGTTATTATCAGAGATATATTTCTTATTGCATCAGTTAGTAAATGTAACTCAAGTCTAGAGCACATAATGCTCTTTTACCTACTAGATTGCTTGCTCGTAACTATATTACGCATTCTGATTGGTTCTTACAATTAATCCAGCAGGTAAAAAAGCATCTCTAGGCTTTATTCCAGCTTAAAATTGATAAGTAAATAATTTTTATCAGTATAAAAAAATAATTCTGTGATGTTTGTCACTTGGNAAATAGTTAACTAAAAATTAAAGTAATGCAACATGATTTGAGTATTAAATATATAATTAACAAAATATAATTAATAAAACATTTTTATATAATTCATAAATAAAATTTTTTAAATATTCTTTTAGAACTTTTGAAAAGGATGAGGATGAGTCACCTCTTACCATAGAATTCCATAATTTAAATGAACTTTTAATTACGGATGATATAGAAGATACAGATTCAGAAATGCTCACTCTTCCGCCACATCATAGATGTGTGAGTCACACTTTAAATCTAATCGCAGTAAAAGATTCTGAGAAAGCTACAGATAATATTTCATACAAGAAATTATATAGATTGACACTTGCCAAATTGACAAAATTGTGGACTAAACAAAATCAGTCGACACAAGTATCCGATAAAATAAAAGAGCTTTGTGGTGTTTATTTAAATACTCCCGTTATTATCAGAGATATATTTCTTATTGCATCAGTTAGTAAATGTAACTCAAGTCTAGAGCACATAATGCTCTTTTACCTACTAGATTGCTTGCTCGTAACTATATTACGCATTCTGATTGGTTCTTACAATTAATCCAGCAGGTAAAAAAGCATCTCTAGGCTTTATTCCAGCTTAAAATTGATAAGTAAATAATTTTTATCAGTATAAAAAAATAATTCTGTGATGTTTGTCACTTGGTGGCTTATGTGTAAATACCACATACATTATTATTGATATTATTATTACTATTATTATCATTATTATTATTGCTATTATTATTATTATTATCTTTCAAAATAATAATAAAATAACATGATACTGACAACTGTCACTAATTTTCTGAATAAAATAAGTTGCATGTATTTTACTATCTTTAAATATTAACCACGTTAAAATATTTATTTCTATTTCTTATTATGTTTTTGTTTAACTCTGCACGTATAAGTACGTATATTTTTGTCTAGAATAATAATTTTTTATCTTTATATAATACATTACTTTTTATTTATTCGTATATAAAACTTTACCTCCATCTTTTTCTTATCTTTATAATACTTTATCTTTTTATTCTAGCAGATGGAACGCCACTTTTGATTCTATGCAACAATTGTTAACACTTTTAAAGAATGATCCCGAAAAAATTAATCAATGCCTCGATTATTGTGATTTACAAAGACTAACGGAAAATGAAATAAAATTTATAGAAGAATATTGTCAGAACATTGTCTCTAGATAGATTTTAATGTGTTTAAATAATAATGTAATTATTAATGTGTATAAATGTGTATAAATAATAATATGCAAAAGTATGTAATAAAATATATATCTTTCTTATTTTTGTTTGGTTTAGATAATGAAATCTTTAGCTCAGGCTTTAAATATATTACAAGGAGACACAGGGATGTATATGGGATATCTGCTACCCGTCTTGAAGACTTTAAAAGAAAAATTAGAAAATTTCAATAAAAGTAAGTTGACACATTGTCAACCACTAATTGCAGCTATACAACAAGGCTCAAGTAAAAGGTAATTTGTTAATTTAATTAACATGTATTTGTTATTTAAAGAAAACAGTATTTATTTATTGAATTTAAACACATATAATTTTTAATTTCAGATTTTCCACATTATTTGAAAAAAAAAGAACTTATTATTGTAAGTTCTTTGCATTCAAAATTTAAATTAAATTGGATACATAGCGAAGAAAGAACAACCGCCAAGAATTATTTAGAAGATTTATTAGGATCCGTTCTGCTGAGAATTCCCCAATTCTTGAAAAAAATCTCGACGACCACGATGACTTTTTTTGCTTTTAACAAGCAAACAAAAGAAATTGAGTCCGTACAAGAAGAATTGTATCAGTTCTTAAAATCGAGTAACTGCAATATCAGTATGTTGAACGATTACAGAACGATCAACAAATATTTTATAAAATATAACACGGCACTTCCGAGTAGTGCATCTGTTGAACGGATGTTTAGGTGGTTTTGTCATAACGCCAAAAAGAGGACACTTCCTCGATGACATAATTGAATACCAAAATATTGTTAAAATATAAATTTTTATTAAAATTTTGAGTATTATTGTGTGCGTAACTTTATAAATATAATTGTAACAAGAAAATAAATTTATCAGCGTATTCAGAGAGCATGATTTAATTACTTTTCCTCTTGTCATTAAATTTTTACTATTTTTATTAAGTGTAAATTTTGACATTGACAACAATATATTACTAAACCAAAATCAAATATTAAAAATAGTTGGGTTTTTGCTGATTCTATTAAAAATATTAATATTTGTGACGAACAAGTTTTGATCTCCTTTGATGTTACGTCACTTTTCATAAACATCTCCAACAAATTAATTTTTAAAGCTAGCAAAAAACTATAAGAATAGCTTTACTGTAAAAGACCCCAGGCCCAGTCATAGGGAAAATGAATTCCGGTCAAATTGGTTGAAACTGTAATATGTTGTACTTCATAATCTCAAAATGATCAATGATCAAAAGTGTTAATGAGCATGAAATCCGAAAATAGACAGTTTTTGAGATGGTTAAAAGTCAAAAAAATGGCCATCATCCGACTTTTAACCATGTTTCTCAAAAACTATCCATTTTCGGACTTCGCGCCCATTAACACTTTTGATCAGGAGATTATAAAGTACAACATACTACAGTTTCAATCAATTTGACCGAGATCTATTTTCCCTATGGCTCTTTAATATTTATATTTGATATATTTATTTTTTATTTTTATTCCAAAAAAATAACTGTAAAGTAACTCGTTACTTTTTTTCAATAACCATAACTGTAACACGCTACTTTATAGAATTGGTAACTTCTAACTGCAACTAGTTACATTTTCAGTGAAAAAACTGTAACTGTAACTAGATACTTTTATAAAGTAACTTTCCCAATCCTGGTAATTATTGAATCAATTAGATTAATCATTCGACCATTCACCTTAACTATTCGACTAACACGAAATATAATTGCAGGTCATTTACTTTTATCCCTATTAGGCTCTTCAGGAGAAACAATTAACAATTTAATTATTATAATAATTTTCTCTCAAATTTTACTATTTATTCTAGAGATTTCTGTTTCACTAATTCAAGCCTATGTATTTTCAATTCTTTCTACTTTATATAGAAGAGAAATTTAATATAAATTATGACTAATCAAAATCATCCATATCATCTAGTATCTGTAAGCTCCTGACCAATTATTATCTTTTTTAGACTATTTAATAACTTAATCTCTACAGTAAGATGATGCCATAAAATAAATTATTTTACAATTTTAACCATTCCCTCAACTTTTCTATGTATATATCAATGGTGATGAGATGTCATCATTGATATATACAACACGTGAAGCTATTATACAAAGCCACCATACAATATATGTTCAATAGAATACGTATAGGAATAATCTTATTTATTATCTCAAAAATTTTATTTTTTTTTCATTTTTTTGAGCATATTTTCACTCTTCACTATCCCCTAGAATAGAAATTGGACAATTATGATCTCCTTATGGAATTAAACCATTTGACCCTTTTGATATTCCTCTTGTAAACACAATTATTTTAATTTCCTCAAGTCTTACAGTAATTTGATCCCATCACACAATAATTAATATAAATATTCAAGAAAGAAAAAAAAGTCTTTTATTAACAATTTTACTTGGTATTTATTTCACCAATTAATTGAAGGGAGGTGAAATAAATACCAAGTAAAATTGTTAGTAAAAGACTTTTGAATGGAGATTCATAGTATTCAATTAATTGAAGGATCTCCATTCACTATTTCTGATTCAATCTATGGCTCAACTTTCTTTATTACAACAGGATTCCATAGGTTACATGTAATTATTGGAACACTATTCCTCCTATTTTGTTTCATTCGAATAAACTTTATACACTTTTCTTCTAATCATCACTTTGGATTTGAAGCTGCAGCTTGATATTGAAATTTTGTAGACATAGTATCACAACAAAATTACCTTTTTAAAAAAGGTAAAAAAAGCATCAAGTATACGCCCGTAAAAAATGCTCTAAAAAAAGTAATGATATATTATCAAATTGCGTCAATTATAAAAACGTGTATTTATATCAACCAGAAGAACTATTATTTTATTATTACTTTTTAATAGTAAAATGCCATGCAACAATTAATACAATTCTGTACAGTATTCAAAATACTTGGCGTTCACTCGAGTTTCACTCGAGTAAACGCGCACTCGGAGAAGAACACAGAAACACTTTTAAAACTCAAGAACTTTATTGAATAGAACAAGAACAGCGAAATAAGGAATCAAATGGCAGGGAGAATCTCTTGCGCGCACGACGTCCAAAGGAAGACCGAATCTCCCGAAAATCTGACAGCTCGCCGGCTATTTATCATCGTTGTCAAGCAGCAACGCACTTCTTGACAGCTGATCTTCGGTGAATTGATATATTGATTCCTTCCAAAACAGCTGTCCGTATACTCAGGCGCAACAATATCTTTGCTCGTAGGGTACGTACAAGACAAATAAAAACACTTTTCTTATACAAATTGACCCCGAGCTATACATTGAGACTATTTAGAATTCAATCGGAGCAGCCGTTATTGAGATATAACAATACGATATCCTCTTTAAGCGGCATCGTGCGTCAATGAGGATTGGTAGATCTCGCTATACTTGACACGAGACACTACCGTGCCTCTTGATGACTTTTTTTATATATTTCAATTTATTGATGAAGATTTTAATCTTATAAAAATATTTTAATATTTATACAGTATAAAATTATTATATTTAACTTCCAATTAAAAAATTTAATTTAATTAATATAAATAATTCATATATT
>JAJVSH010000040.1:1304700-1404053 GCA_021460005.1 Tetramorium alpestre | reverse complement strand
TATCATGGGTATTTATTTAGAATACGCGCTGCACCTCGAATATCAATAAAATTATGCTCATTCGACGCGTTTTGACACGAAACGAAAGAATCTGGCAAAAAAATGCGGCGGTCTGCCCTGCGAAGCGAGATATTTAACGTTAAAGTTGACAATTCTCAGGTTAGGAATCCTGTCACTCCTATTATCAAAAGTTATCAAAAGTTCATATACCAACTATTGTCAGCTTTAACAAATTATTTCTACTACAGATATTAAGCGTCGAAGTTAACGAAACAGAAATAATTTGTTAAAGCAGAGAATGGTTGGTATATGAAAAGTACATATTTATCGCTACCGACACTGTCGGTACGACAGTGATTTCATAACTCGTCAAGTCGTCAAATATGTACTTTTCATATACCAACTATTCTCTGCTTTAACAAATTATTTCTGTTTCGTTAACTTTGACGCTTAATATCTGTAGTAGAAATAATTTGTTAAAGCAGGCAATAGTTGGTATATGAGCTTTTGATAACTTTTGATAATAGGAATGACAGGATTCCTAACCTGAAAATTGTCAACTTTAACNTTAAATATCTCGCTTCGCAGGGCAGACCGCCGCATTTTGCTGCCAGATTCTTTCGTTTCGTGTCAAAACGCGTCGAATGAGCATAATTTTATTGATATTCGAGGTGCAGCGTGTATTCTAAATAAATACCATATCATGCTTTTACAAGTAGTAGTAAGCGATTATACAAAAAAATTGTTTAAATAAATATAGTAACGCGTGGCTCCATGTAAGAATGATCGCCTTGTAGACGGCTGGTCTTGGATTCGATCTCATCTCATGCCTCTGGCTTCATAAAATTCGGAGAATAAAGAGATTTAGTGAAGGAAAATGACACATGAATGATAATTGGTTCGAGAAGTACTAAGTTTTAATGAGGCAAAAAATAACAATTTGATGTGTATAAAGTGTGATGGAAATAATTTAATTTGTATAAAACATGATTGAATTTTCCTCATCCTTTTTGGCATGTCTTCAAATTTTGTGGATGGTTTCATCAAGATTATTTCTGAAATGATTTAAATGTAGAATTGAGCATGATACAGATAATCTTGGCATCATAGAAAGTAATTGAGAACAACGAGGAAAAACGTTGATATTACAAATTTCAATGAAGATAAAAATCTTGATATTGGAGATTTTTATTAAGAATAATGGAAAAGAGTCTTGTAGTATCACAAATTATATACATCAAATTATTTTTTTATCTTATTAAAATATAGATTTTTGAAATAGATTACGAAATACATATCATACTTCTTTATTTATAATTTTGCCATCAAGCTTGTATAAAACTGAGGTATACATGGAGGATAGAAGTCGAGAGCCATCAACTACAAAGCTATCTCACAGAGTTACACATTATCGTTATTAAATTGTTATTATTGATCTTAATATTCTGAGAGTTACCTTGATGAAGTTCTATTGAATCTTGTTGCAGTGCATTCAAAGACTGACGAGATAGCCAATGTGACACAGAATGATGAGGACAGTGATTACAAAGAAAAAGAATCAGGCGATGAAATGGAGGATGACATGGGTGAGATGTCATATGATGCTGGATCTACTTCAAATGCAGGTTGGGCTGATGCTATGCAAAAGATTCTCAAAACAAATAAACCAAAGAGAAAAAAGACACTGGTACTGGCTAAGGCGAAGAAGTTATGTGATGTGAAAATAAAAGAGAAGAAAGATGATATTTCCTTTGAGATTGATGGTGTCAAAGAGGAGGTTAAAATAGAATCGGAAGAAGCTATTGATAAAACAAGTATCACAGCGAATACTGCACCAACTAAATCGAAAGTGATGAAGAAGATTGGTATTAGGGTAAAACCATCCATCACAGATCGGGAACATGAAAGAATGTTGCAAAAGATAGCCACAAAGTAAGTTGCATTTGTAAATCTTCTGTCTTTTGTTTGTTGATAAATACTTTGTTATATTTTGCAGAGGAGTCGTACAATTATTTAATGCAGTAAGACAGCAGCAAATGGAGATTAAAAAGAAGTTATCAGAGGCGGGACCGTTAGAAAGAAAACGCGAACAAGTATTCAAGAGTATTGACAAAAATGCCTTTCTTGATGTCCTTATGGGTGGCAGTAAAAGCATACCGGTTGATAATGCGGTTAAATCTGAGAAGCCTGTTGAACAGACAAATGATAAAGACCAAGTGAGTAAAGATTCTTATTTATAAATTAGATTTATTTAATATATATATAGATTTGATACTAATATATTTAGTATTTTCATAGTATTTAGAAAAGTAGCATGTAATAAGCTATTTTTTAAATATTTTAATGCATTTATCAAGGCCATATATAATTATATTTATTGATATTGGTACATTCTGTTTTACATTGCAATGTACAATTGTGTATAACAATAGAAATACATTTTAAGGATCACAAAATGTGGAGTGTTCTTCGAGATGACTTTGTCATGGGAGCCAAGTTGAAAGACTGGGACAAGAAGAATGAAGAAGATGATTCTTCAGCTCCTGAGGACATGGACAGCGACGTGGATTGAAAATAAGGATCTTTCTCCTGTAAATCTTTTTTTATATGATACTCTCTTTAGATAACTGTAATTAGTCATAAAAATGTCAATATCAATTGTGTACATAGTCAACTGCATTGATATTGGAACAAACATGTAAATATTGTGACTTGTAAATGAACTGAATTCTCGCACGGAACGGATTATTATTCACATATTCTTTTACTCATAGCCTTCAACTTTTCAATTAATTTTATAAAACCGAAATATACGTGAGGTGAGAATCAGAATCCGTTAAATACAAGTTGACCGCTCTCACATCAACTCACCCTAAATTGTGAATTAAAAATAAATTATCAGTTTATTAATTTGTGCATTCGTATAATTGGCCTTGCCTTCCGTTTTTTATAATTCGGTGTTCGTTATAATTAAATATAACAATATATATGTACAATGAAATTCTAGATATGTTTCTCGTTATGAGAAACAATTTATATTGATATCATTTATTAATTTATTGATATCGTTTATATTTGAGAAGATATTCCTTTTCTATAGAATAATATATCTTAGAAAGTAAGTTGGGTGTTTCTTACCGTTTTATTATATTAGATTCAAAATGAAGGAAGAAAGAGAGCTTGGTCGAAATAATTAATTATTGTAAAACAAAAATTCCGTTGTCTATATTGTTCATTTAGCAGTCTAAAAACTAGGAAGGCACACAGTATTATATATGCTTCACGCAGAATTTTTATTCTCTCAATACCGATCGGTCAGTGATTTGTTCGTATGATACACGGTAATAGTGATAACGTGTACAACTTTTTATATTTTTTTTTCTATAATTATTTTACACGTATATGTGTATGTAAGAAGTGTATCTAAAGCCAACTGTTATGATCGTCCATTTTCTGAAATATGTTTGGTACGATTTAACGTTTTGATACTTTGCTGTATCTAATTATCCAATTTGAATACAGATCTTTTTTTTTTGGTTCCTGAAACCTCCATGAACATGCGATACATATTACTTTTTTGCTTTTTTTCTTAATGTAAATTTTTGTCGCGTCCATATTTCATTTCTATTTTAGTTACTCTAGATTTATTTTCGTTTTATTATTTTTCGCAAATACTAAAATCCTTTTGATAAATCCAATGGATAATACCATTCAAAAATGGTGAGGAAAGTGTATTTTATAAATAATATAAGAAGCATACTATTTTTTTAATAGTACAACAACTATTTAATGGTCATGGCAACTGCTTAACTTACTTATAAAATATCGAGAGATTGGAAATCGCTAATCATGATTAAATTGTTGTCCGTGATAAAATTGCTTGTTTGCTCGTGAAACTTAAGTGCGCTTGTTAAAGCCTGGACGGACTGAGCTAACTTTGCTATGATTCGTTTGTTAGATTTAAACACAATTTTTCGTGTATAAACTTACATCGAAAATCGCTCAGCTTTTGCTAATTTCTTGCAATCGATGTTTTTTTTATATCAGGAAGGATTTCGATTACGCAATATAATTTATCGCACGATTGATAATCTTTATCTGCGCTATTTTGTACAAAATAATTTGAATAAAAACTCTTTGGTATTTTCCATATTTTTCATCGTCCAGCGTGTCTCAAAAGAACTTATGATTAGCTTTACGTTTTTTTTACTTTTTCCAATCCTTTTTAATCGCCATACGTAAGAGCTATACTTTCAAAATTCCGTTGAAAAAAATCGTTGTTCAATTTCATACTGCACGATCAGAAATACGCTGCATGTGTGTGTATGTACGTGTATGTGTGACGAATTTTACCAGAATGTGTCACGTACAATTATATTGTCACATATATATGTATATACATATACAATGATAACATCGTCTTATATTTTCTGTATAATGCAATATTTATCTTGTAAC
The DNA here is from genome assembly GCA_021460005.1 of Tetramorium alpestre. Taxonomy (NCBI): domain Eukaryota; kingdom Metazoa; phylum Arthropoda; class Insecta; order Hymenoptera; family Formicidae; genus Tetramorium; species Tetramorium alpestre. Next base: position 1,399,595 of record JAJVSH010000040.1, on the reverse strand, counting down.
CATAACTTCTCCACTCGAGTTCCATAATTTTTAATTCCATGGATATCAATTTGTTTATAAACAAATTGTTCAATTGTTCAATGTTTGTAAACATTGAAATAATATTCCAATCATTTATCGTTTGTCTCGCAGTTTCTACGCAACTTTTTTTTATCTGTTGTACGTGATATTATATAACGTTTATCAAATTTGCATGATATAAAGAGCATGAACCAATTCTTTTTCATGAAATTAAAAGAAGATGATAACATTAATTATAAATTAAAATGCTGTGACTTTCTCAGTAAATTCTTAATGAAAATGATGAAGATAGAAATTATACTTTAGTCATAACCCAGATAGCACATGATGGTTCCTATACATTTTATAAAAAACCCAATTAGTGCTACTAGAGAAATGTTTATTTAAACTTGAACTGAATCTTATTTTTAAAAAATCAAACGAAATTTTCTTACTTGTAAAACACTTCGAATTTGACGATATCCTTCTTAACAATCGCAATTCGAAAGAATGCAAACGCACAATTAAAAGTTTGGATTACACTCTGCTCTCGCGAATATCAGCGAGCGCGCCGAAATTACCAGCCTCTTCGTCGGGATATTGAGCTCCCTCGGCTTCGTCTTGATTCCTGTCCTCATTCTCCAGTCGCCTGTTCCTCGCAAAGTATCTGGGATCGTCGTCAACAATGTTGCGATTGATCTCATCTTGCAATTGAGAATGATCCAGATGCAGATTTCTGACATTCTGATCCTCACGGTACATTCGAGAAGGTCGCTGATCTTCATCAGCACGTCGCACAGCCTCGATCTCTTCGGGATCGGGCAATCTGACGAAAACCTGATGTTGGTCTCCATCACGATTCAATGAACTTCTGCGGCTGTCCTGACTCAGCCTGGAAGCGCTGCGGGCGCGATTTCTCGAATTCATCAACTCGTTGCCGGCGACTTGATAATTGTTGCGGCTTGCATGCCGATGATTCTCGTTCTCGTCAAGAGGAACGCGGAACGACATCTCGTCGTGAGACGCGCGGAAGGTCTCGAGGTTCGCGTCGTTACTGGAGACCCGTGGCATCGTCTCTCGACTGAAACGATAGAGACTGAGCTCGTTGTCCACATAAAAGTTGTCCAGCGGATTGCTGATAATGGACGGATTGCGCGAAACGTTCCGTCGAGGATAGCTCTGTAGACTAGATAGACTTGTCACCGTAGCATAAGGATGATATCCGGGCATCGCGTTCAACGGATTACCAATTATATGCGGACAGCTGTCTAGACTCTGCATCTCGATCTCCTCTTTGCCATCGCGACAATAACCGTGCATATCGATATCATGCGGTAGATTGGCGAATCTGCGGATTGAGAATTGAATTTAAAATAATCAATAATTTTCCAATCTGTATAAAAATAATGTACCTGTGCAAAAGAATGTCGGAATAAGAGGGTGGCATGTCGGTTTCCTCTTTGCCGTAAATACTCTCATAAGTAGGCGGTGGGAAACATCCGACAGAACCCAAGCTGTCTTTGCTAGGTGTTTCAGCATCCATTTCAAGGATACTGCCTTGACTGCTTTGTAACTGGTGACGATTTACGCTTCGCGGATTTCTCTGAGCGCGCAACACGCTATCGCCAAGTTCCACCAAGTCTAAACCTGCCAAAAATTTTATATTCATTTTATTTATTTTAAAGAATTTATCAAAATTTATTTTGTAGCAAGGATACAAAATATATTTATTAACTCTCTGTAATTTTACCAATTATTCAAAAAATGCTACAGATCATGTTTCTCCATTGCAGATATTTATTTTATAAAGAACTACAAAAGTTAATTTTTTTCTTGTATATTTTATACACAACGTTGTATGCATATTATCATATATACACAAACAAATTTCTTTAATATCGTCTTTATCTTTAATTTACACAAAACAAATTTATTTGTATTTTATTTTAGTTTCTTTAATTTAGCTGCTTACTCGATTATCTATTCTATTCTATTGTTTTTTTAAATGACTAATTTTATTTCAATTTGCTCTGCTCAAGTACTAGCTCTTCCAAAAGCATAAATTTCTAAATTATACCTGTGGGATCCGTTTGAAATTGAGTGAAAATTGTGCCGTCGACAACAAGCATTCTACCATGTGGCAGGAGGATAATCGTCGGCGTCGCTACCATGGTTTGATCACTGCTGCCGAACCGTGGATCCGGATCGGGATCTTCCAAGCGACAGCAACAATGCCGTCTGCAGAAGGATCGGCAGAAGGGCGCACCCCAACAGCAATACGCAAGAATAAAGCACAGAACGGCGAGCATCACCATAAGGGCGGCCACTCCTTGACCCTGTTGGGCGGCTGCGAGGGTCGGCCCGCCGGCGACGCCGACGCCGACGCCGAATCCACCGCTACTGCTCATTTCACCTGCAATCAAATTTGGATATTTCATTCTTTCCACTTATATTTTTAATTAAAAAAATTAAAATTAAAATAAATTTTACTTGAAATAAAAACTAATTTTTTTATAAATTTTTAAATTATATATTTGAAATAATTGGTCATATGAATTGTGTAAGATTTATTAAAAAAATAAAAATCTCATTCATATTAATTACTTTTCAATTACGTCTAATTTTGAATAAATTAAAACTTAAAAATTTATATTTATTTATTATTATTTAATTTACTTAATTATTTATATAATTTTGTTGTAATTTTTTATAAATTATAAATTTTTAAATTTTTCGAATCACTTTGTTTAAATCTTTTTCTTTATTCATACGGTACAAATAAGAATATAATTTTATAAATTATTAAAAATAAGATTATTAAGTTTTCAACTAAACTATAACTCATTAATTATTATATTAATATTACATATTATTAATTTATAATTACATATTAAAATTTTAAATTGAAATTATTATTTCTTGTTTATTGTATACTTTATGAATAATAATGAATATAACGTAAATGCAAACGAAACTACGTGCATGAACTCTCTCTTATGCTAATAGACCGAATTTCATAGTTCTTCTCTTTGACGACGGTGAAAGTAAAGCTTTATGCGATCATCGTAATATATTACATAGGAGAGAGAGTAGGGCAAGAGTATCGGACACAGTCGATCAATCTTTATGCGCACTCGCGTGTAAAGTTTTACAACACCACCTAATCTCCATGCCCGGCACTCTGTGTGATTAAAGATAACGTTAAAAAAAACAGACACAACTTGATAAGAAATTGACTGATCTTATAGCTTGAGAAAACAACGGTACAGGCCACTTGTATTATTATTAAACTATGATACGGTAGCTGCTACAAAATTCATCCATCAACTTCAAATTTATAATGCGAATATTTTACATATCGCATATTATTCTATTGATATGAAATCCTTATATTATACAGTGTAATAAGTCATAGTAGAATACAGTATAGATTTATTATTGAATAAATAATTTTGTTTTCAAGAGTGATAAAATAATCAGAAATATGTACATACATTATTAATTTAATAGTTAATTAATAGCTAGCTAACTAATAGTTATGTTCAATATTTTAAATATTTATAGGATATGTAATAGATTAAACAAATTGCTTGTTAAAAATTCACGAGATTTGTTGTATAAAATTTTTTTATACAAGCAATTTTTATATAAATAAAATCGAACGGATTTAAAGATAATTTACCTTGAGCGATGTCTGTGGCTTTGTGCGATCCGTAGACCATAAAAAATGATTGAAGTCTCGTTGAGTTCGTCAGCCTGAAAGACTACGTCTTCCCAAGAGAAACGACAGTGACGACACAATCACATCGACGACTCGCGGATTTCAGCACGTGGACGACGGACTGAATGCATTTCTGTTGTGATAAACGACGCATCTCTTGTACGATGCACTTCCGAATGCATTGAGCTTGTGTTTCTCGTTGTGATTCTCGTTGTATTTTCAGTGATCTCGCGTTCATTAAATCACAGAGATCAACTATTCTTTGGCATCGTTGTACTTTTTTCAAATTCTTTAATCATTTACACCCAGGTACGGATTCTTTTATTTATCGTGAAATAATGAGCAAGCGAATACAATTTGCACCACTTTGTAAGCTAAAATTTAAATTAATTTAATTTATAAATTTTTAAGTGTCTTGTATTATTATCAATTTAATCAAATATAATAAAAATTTATAATTTAAATTATTATATATTAAATTTATAATTTAATTTATAAATTTTTAAATGACCTGTATTATTGTCAATAAAAATAGCTACTCATAAAGACGCAAATTTAATTCGTGATAAATGCACGGATTTATTTTAGTTTTGTTAAATCACAAAAACAATCACGCAATTTGAAATTAACGACACATTTTTTTCAATTAAATTGTTGCATTAGTTCAACACTGTTGTGATAATAACACTGTTAGGATTTACGGTTTATCTATCTAAGAGGATCTGTTTCAATTAATCCGCGCTATAACGCGCGATATAGTAGACGTACAATTCATAACGTGAGACACGTTAAACCGAAACTGCCACACTCACCGACATTCTTGACCCGTTTCCACAATGTCCCCACTTTGTGTGTATCAACTTGCTTCTCCGGCGATATCTCTATTTCTCAATCGAGAGGGACACCACTCGTCTTGACCTCTCTCTCGACTCTTTTGCTCCTCTCGCCAACCTTCGATATAGTGCAACCCCTTGAAACGCTTCCCACCCCCTTCTCTCTTTCTCTTTGCGATTTATCTTGATTTATCCCTTCAGCTGACTCTTAAGCGTCCGCCCTATTTGTCGAGATAGTTTGAAGTCTTTCAAGTGAAAAATCGATACGTTCGGCTTGGAGATTCCCTTCCCTCTTAAGAAAAAATTTCCGCATTTGTCGCGTAAGTATAAAAAGAATGTTGAAGACGTCTGTGAAAATTGAGAAGGAGAGAGCATTAGAATTTCTTGAAAAATGCAAGATTGATCGCATCATGTTCTTTTTTCTTCTCGGACAAAGCTCGTTAACATTCTTTAAAATATCACAATGTTCAAACTTTTTATATGTAAGATAAATATGGAAAATATTAAAAGAATTGAAAGAAAGACTCGCTTCAATCTTATAAAATAATCAATGTAGAAATTGCCTTAATTTCTTACTTCTCAGAAAAAACTTCTTCAAAAATGCGTACACCCTTTCCAAAATAATTGAGAAATGATCGACGTGAGAATCTATTTTTCACTTTCTAACGCGATCGCCCCGATGCTTCTTTCCTTTGGGAAATTTCTTCCAGTCCTTTGGGAAATTTCGTTGTATCCACTTTCGTTGCCCAGCCTCTTTACATCGAACGGTCTACATGCCTTTCGTTCCTTGACGTCATCGACTGCGGTCTAACACACGCTATATAATTTACCGTCGATATTATTCATCATTATGTTCTCAGACCCGGAAGATGCTGCAGAGAAATTGCTTCCTTGACATGACAAATATCATCATATGGGGGGGATCGCGAAAATATCGTATCTGTCTTGGTCCAATTTTTGCTGCATTAATTTCTCCGTTGATTACCCCGCGCCGTTTATATAATATGATTAGAACACGATAACGTGGTAATTAAAGTTACGTGTAAATATAATTGTCGCTATTAATAAATTATATTAATTAATAACATGTTTCCCACCGTGTTATGTATTTATATTACTGTAGAGAGAACCATTTAATATTGAGATGTAATAAAGTTCTTTCAATTTTTGAAATCGTTTTCTATGTCGCCACCTCGATAAAAACCTCTCCAATGACCTAAATGCAGTTTCAGTATATTCAATAATGTACTCAACTGCATCTGCTCTGGAAAACCTCCATCCGTTTCTTTCCGTAGAATGCAAAATCCTATTTCGCTCTATTCGTTCAAGAAGTCCATTCACGATGACCCAGATTCACCCCTGGGCGACATGTTCAAGCTACATCCACATAATCACTTTATTTGCACGTCCACGAGCATCCACGCTCCCTTCTCTTCCTGAAATGTTATGGTTCACGTTCACTCCGCAGAACTTCTCATCGCGAGTATCGATTCCACGTTTTATAATACGTTCCACCCCGTTTATGTTTATATATGTGTACATGTGTGTATGTATGTGTGTGTGTGTGTGTGTGTGTGTGTGTATATATATCGTATCTTCTTTCCTTTTAAAGACTTCTCCCTACAGTAATATTCTTAGCTCAAGAGACGCACCGACTCATTCCCCTTTCACGCCCGTTCTCCACAGGCCGTTCGACGTTGAACATCGATCCCACATGAAACGTATGTAGATATTTTCGTGTCGCGATTGATAACATGCGTTTTACATCCCCCTCGCAAGTCGATAGCACGACGAAACATGAACGTCGGTGTCACGACGCGACGTCGGCGGCGAGAACGACGCCAGGCCAGGCCAGGGGCTACCTACTGCCCACCACCCCGCGAAGCCACTCTAAGGGGATGCAGCAATCCCGTCGCAGTTCGCCCCGTTCGTTTCACTGCGCACACGTCGTTGGTGGACTCGTCGGCGCGATTCCACTTTCCTCACCCTCGTCGCCTTATGCTCGCTGGAAGTTGAAGTGCAAATTTCTCATTTCCATGTAGGGTACTACTTGATAACTGTGTATAACCGCGTTACGGATAAGATCAGACGGATCCTCAAAATAACGATCTATCAATTTTATCAATTAGAAACTCCAATATGGCATTAACAAAGCACAATGTAATTATAAAGTTAACAATGTAACAATCGATTGAACTCGATAATGTTTATATACGTTTAAAGTACTTGTTTATAAAGTTTGTTTATAAAGTTTTAACAATGTAACAATTGATTTAATTCATACACAAAAATACAACATACATATGTAAAGTTAACAATGGACATGTTCCATCAAATTTAATTCATTTAAATTTCATTTTATTTATTTAAATGTTTACGAAATAACATATTCTGCTCTATTTTTTACCAAACTATTATCGGTTTTGCTGGCAAACTTGAGTTTAATCGAGATAAATAATACTGAATCTGTTGCAATATCTAAGCAAATCTCTGCTGCCATACTGTATAGTTAATTTGATTACAAGGTTTCTTTTTTTAAATGTGAAAATTAATATAATAAAAACTGATCGAGAATATATTCAGATGCAAAATCGATGCTAATTATTACTCGCTCTGCGATGTACACAAATCGAATAAAAATAATCTGGTATTGCATGTAGCTCGCCAAGTAAGCAAATATTAAATGTTTGGATGTTTAAAACTCGAGAATTTCATTCATTTACTAGATTCCTGAGAGAAGATTGAAAAGCAATTCGCAAATAACATTTGTTCATATAATGAATCTCAAAATGAATTATCTGCGTAATTCCATCGAGAATATAGTTAAGAATTTAGTTAATGAAATGTCACATCAATTAGTGTTGTTTCAATACTAATGTAAAAATCGAAAAACAGATCGATCAAGGCAAAAGATTGTAATAAAAACATGTAATAAACGCGAGTGGTCAACAATGAACACGCTCGTTTGTTTCACGTAAAAAGTGGGTCAAGTATAGATAGCATCGATTTTATTCAAATTCACAGTTTTACTTAATAATGAAAGCTAAATTTAATAAATAAAGGTATTCGCAACCGAGGGCACATGAACAGTTTCACGAACGTTATTAGCGTTATTATACGTAATTAACTGAAACAATGAGCTTTAGCTATTTTTGCTAGCAACTAAATCTTAAATTTGTCGATAAATCTTTTTACCTCTTGAAGCTATCAAAACGGTTAAAATCTAGAAAGTTGGTAATTTGTCATAAAATAGTATCAGTGTGTATTTTAAATAATTCTCCTAAAACAGCGTATTATCTGCAGCCTGGAAAGAAAATAAATTTGTGTTAAGGAGCAAAAGGATGCAATGAGATGAGGAAAGATTTAAATATTTTGAAGGTCGGGGTCAATTTATCGATCTTGTAAATTAACATTATTCATGACATGCATATACCATATAATTATTTAACAATGATATAATGACAGTATTTATCTTATCACATAGATGTTAGTCTTTCTTAAATTTATCATTCTTTCAACAACTGATATAACTTGTTATTGTAATAAAACTCGAATTTAATATTACCACTATATAACAATATGAGATATAAAAATGAACGTATACAATGTCATGCACATTGTTTTATAGCCTTGATTGTAGTACAATAATAATTTTAATATATTTATGTAACAATTTACATATCACTTATCCGGCAAAATATCAAGCAGCCAATCTTTCCAAGTGTGAATTTCCGCACGGTTCAACTCGTGTTCAGTATTTTGCAACGGCATAAACCTCACATTCACTCCAAGATCCTTCAGATTCTTGGCACTTTCCTCACCCCATTCAATAGGAACCAAAGTATCTACTGTGCCATGGTATTGAACAAGTGGTATTTTACCATGTTCTGGATTATTTTTTAAATGCTGCAATTGTAATTAATTCATAAGCAATAAAATAATATTATTAATATCTAACATTGAGTTTTAATTTTGTGGAAATCTTTTTTTAAATAAAATCAACTATTTATATAATTCTTTTTACAAAAGGATGCTGTAATTGTGAGATATTTCCCACATTTTGTTAAATATATTTACTTCGTAGATTATAGATCCCTTGTTCAAGAAGGAAGACATAGTGAAACAGCCAGCTACAGCAGTTCGGTATCTGTATGCTAAATGCAAGGCAAGACAGCCACCCATGGAAAATCCACCCAAAATTATTCTGCTAAATGGAATTCCATCAGCTATTTCCCTGTCAATTAATGCTGACACATTTTGACACATAGAATTGAGTGACTCTATGTGCTCTGGTACTTCATTAGATATCGCGATACGATCAAACCATACATTTTGCATCTATAACAAAGTTTGAGTAAAACTTGTCGGGCTAATCAAGAAATCATAAAAGAAGATATGAATTTAATTCTGGAATCTTGACTAATGAATCGCTGATATTCAAAAATTTTTGAATATACATTTTTACATGTGTTTTATACATATTTATATTAATCAAAAACCTTATCATGAGCGTTTTAGAGTTAATCATAATTACGTAACATTACCATGCCATTAATAGGCGTGTAGGGCTGGCTAGGTGCGCTAGGATAAATTAATTTTATGTGAGGAAATTGCAGTTTTCCTCTGTTGAGAAGATCAACCCATGCCTTCAAATCCTCTGCTGTGCCACCTGCAAAAGTAAAATAAAACGTAAATGTATATGAAATTAGCAACTATAGCAAAAGACTTCGCATTATCTTATCTTGAAAATGCAGTCACATTCTTTTATTTATCGATACTATTATTATTTTACCGGAACCATGGAAGAAAAATACAGTAGCAGTGTGCTTTTTCGTGGCCTGCACGATGTTCGTTTGTGAGATTCTTGCAATCGCCGCCATTTCTTTGAAGCAGCCGATTTATTGCTTATTGTTCATTTTAGCATAATCTGTAAAAGCACACAAATAAATTCAGTGTTAAATAATACCTAATAACATGATGCAATGATAGTTTTGATTGCACTTTATCTCCTGCGAGTGTAGAAGATGCGGATAAAATCAGCACTCTATTACCGCGACGTGATTGGTTGATTGGTTCGAGTATACATCGGTTCGATACTTCGAGAGTCGCGAGATGCGATATTGCGATTCTCGAAACCGTAGAGCTCCAGTCAGTAACGAACCCACCGTGGCGGCCGTCTCGGGTTCGTGTCGGTCCGCGATTTTAAAGTTGATAAAAGTGCCAAACGGGAGCCCGCGCATGAGGGATTGTCACAAATGTTGTATAAAGCGTCGTACTTTCGTCGCGTGACATCAAATTCCGTATATCGTCGCGAGAGTATGTTAACCACCGCCGACGTCGGCACCGGCGATCTGGTTGGGATCGTCCTCGCGTGTGTTTCAAGTGATTTTTCTGCCGTACTGTATCCAGAGTGCACAATTATCATCAGATATGTCGCTTATTGCCGTGGAGTATGATACATCACGATATATTACGATATAATACGATAATACTCCGAAAAAGTGACAGATTCGTCAAGTGGACTCCGCGCGATCGTGGCGTTACTCCGTTCGGATTTCCGTTAACTCCATTATGAGGGACAAATTATCGACACTTACGTGAGACACGTGACAAGTGACATTGATTCTGATTGTTTCCGTCAGTGACGATCACTGTTTTGATACTCGTTGAACTGATTAGACGCGATAGCGCGACAGTTTCGTCAAGTGAACGTCCGCGCGATCGTAGTGTCGCTTTAGCGCCTTTTTCACATCAATTTGAAATTTGTCGGACACTAATGCCCTCTAGACGGATGACTCAAGAAGCGCGTACTCCAAATGGAGAAGATGGCTGGTAACAGGTTCGATGATAATAGGAGAAGTTATCCATCCACGAAATATCGGAATAATCGTAAAATTAACGGCGAGTCGTAAATTAAAGCACATGCTGCTACGCTTCATCCGTGCAATTGTCGTCCATATTGTGAATATATCTTCTTTGTTTCGCAGATACTGACCGCGAGTTCCATTTCGCGCGCGCGTTTGTCATTTTCGCGAGCGTTTTGCTTCACAAGCGTGTATTTTGCTACATATCAGTGCCTCGAGTTCCGTGTGTTAAATTTCGCAATTTATAAGTGTTTCGTCTTTCGTATAAATCATAATTTATCGCAGTTATAACCGAGATCGTAATCAGAGTCAAATCGGCCGACTGCAGATCGAGCGAGNTTGCGTGAACGCGCGCGCGCGCGTCTCGTTGACGGGCGGTCACGCGAGATGGCGCCGCCATGTCCGTCGCGTCGCGATGCGGCCGTGATACGCGCACGACTTCGCCGACTCTGGTGTTGCTAAAATGGCCGCGACCGTATCCGCGAATTCGAGTGCAGTGTTGTGAGTGCGCGTGCATTTCGACGTGCGGACCATCGCCTGGCGAGGACCTCGCCGACGCGGGAGGCTATCCCGAGGTACCACCGACAGTTCTGCACCGCCGGTGAGTCATGACATTTCATACGGAATGAAAACGGGCGACGTGAGTGTCGCGGTACCACGGCGAGCATTAGCGGCTGTCATCGCGACCCGCCGCGATTCTCATCATCGCCGCGCTGATATTCCATTCTTCTCGCCGCTCGCGTAATTGCCCCGCGTCGGCTGTCGCGCGAATCCTCACGCGTGATATCGCCTCCATTCGTGCGTACATCACGTACGTGCATCCCCCGTATACATCACATACCGCGCGGTCTGCGCAAACGCGCCGGTCGAGGTTCGATGTCCGCTCCGCATCGCTTGACGTCACTCGCTGACAGCGGCTGTCACCTGTTCCCAATGACGTCACTGACAACGATGACGTTAGCGGTCCCCGCAGCCTCCCATCGCCTAATTTCCCTGTCCCGATCCCGGCCTTATTAATATCTACCTACTTATGTCACGCGAACTTCGCGCCGGTTTCGTCGTTTACCTGTCAATATTGTCGTCGCGGTTCACAGAGATTGCAGAGAACAGTATCAAGTTTTATTAGTAATTTATAACATTTTTTAGTTGTCCGGTTGCAAAATTAACGCTATTAAACGATTTTATTGGCTCAAGAATTATTAAGAAAGAGTTTAACTTGCGAATTATTTTAAAAGAAATTGAAAAGTGTCAGATTTAAAGAAATGAATAAGATATGATCGTGATAATTAATGAATGTCACAAATGTAACATATTATATTGATGTCATAAGCACGATAAGAAGAATGAATTCGTTTCTTCGTGTACTATTCATGAAAGAAAAGATTTTAAATTGGAGTTATTGAAATTCCCTAAAAATTGCATAGATCTTCACGTTATTTCCTATCTGATCTATCTGATATTTCTATATGATCTAATACGATTAACTAATTTAGAGTTAGGGACACGTCGCAATGCGCGAAGGCGAGAAAAAAATTTCTTCTAGGACAGGGCACACTAGCTACTATAAATGCCGATGATTAGATGTCTCCCGCATTATGCGAAATACATAATCAGAAGTTCTCTGGACTATGACATCATAGCCGCGGTATGACGTAGGCGAGAGCTATAATACAGATGATGCTGGCATTACGCGATGCTTACGTCAGATGGCGATCTACGCGATTGCATCACGCGGAGCGTCATGATGTTGCATAAGGCGAAGCAACATTCTTGTTAAGGATCGTTAGGCGCAGATGCTGGACTAAGTGGTTCGCCACATGCGCTAAAAAATCGAGATGCACATTCTTGTCTCGAAATCATCTTGAAAACATCCTTGGTTAATTATTTTCTTTTTAATATCTCAAAAGTTTCAAAATTAAAATTATAAAACGGAAGCGTCAGGTGTATTGATAATCTTTGATTTTTGTAGACTTGATTGCCTTGTAGACTTGTTTTATATATTTGGAATCAAATGGAACTTTGTATAATTAATATAAAATTTATGTTATTTAATGTTAAACAAAAAATGCATTTTATAAAATAGATAATACAAAATTCAATACCTCTTATATTTTTTTTTATATCAAAGTTTTAAAATTAAATATATAAAAGGAAAGCATATTGGCATATTCTTTGATTGTTTGTAGACTTATTTGATATTTAGAATCGAATGAAACTTTGTATAATTAGTAATATTTAATGTAAAACTCAAAATATATTTTGTAACGCAGTTAATGCAAAATTCAATATCTGCTGTATTATTTTAAAGTCCGTTAATATAAATTTACGAGAAGCGCTGTGCGAGTAGCGAGTTTCTTTTTGAGGAAATTGTAAAACAACGCGTTCTATCGTGGATATATAGACTGTGCAGGAGTGCGAAATTACGGACGGCTTCTTATCGTTTGGACATTTTACGATTATTGCTGCGGTTGTAGTTCCAGTTGTAATTCACGATCTAAGATATTGATCTTAATTTGAATCTGCTGGGCACCGCCTTAATTCGGATCAATTGACCCATCAATTAATAGGAGTGTAACGGTCGATTGATCACTGTGGGAATAATTAGGGGGGGATTGCGTAGCCTAATCAGGTCGTAAAAAATAAATATAATTACATCCTTTTATGTCTTCCTCCTCGCTTAAACGTGTCTCGCTGAAACGTGTCTCAAAGTATCAATTAAATTGGTGTTTAGCAAATTAAATTAGAAGCAACGATAAGGAAAATGATGTGCGTATATAATTGATTTTTCTGTATTTATATACAATTGAGGGTTTATATACACGTATCTTCATGTCTTCGATTCTTCGGAATGTAAAATTAATGGTGATTCAGAGTCCATTTTAATCTGAATTTAATTTATTAGTTTCTGAAATCCATCTCGAAGCAGGACTCTCGTTTCTTAAGCTTTTCTTATCCGAGCAAATATCGTGATTAAATTCCTTCGTAGTTTCTTCGGCGACGCCGTAGAACGCTCGGCATGCATTTGCCGTTGTGGAACCGCAATGTGGTTATACGGCTCGGAGGAAAATCGGTATGGAGTGATTTATCGCAGTCGATTTAAAACATCGGCTCCGGTATAGCTGGATTAGAAATTGCAGTTAGTTTACTTCGGCGAAACGTACGGGATTTCCGGGTTGCCATTAAGAGACAAATTGCGTGACCACGTTAGACAAATGTCGGCGAGCTATCCCGCAAGATTTCCGGTTTATCCGAGGACTCCACTCGAAACCAGTTCGATCGGAGCGATTCGAATACAGGCGCGAACATTTTTAGCTAGGAATTGCAGCGCGAAGGGTGCTTCGCGGAACCTCTCATAGATGCCGCCACGACCATCAAATTGCCTAACTTTCATGGAATTAATTTAAAAGTCTTCTAAATCTACATGACAATAGAAATTACGATCGACATTAATGCTTTGCTAGATATGACGATTTATGTCCATTTTTATCAATGGACTTAACTTTCATCCCAGTTCAACTTACTTTTTATCTTTTTCTTAAAATTCTTAAAATTAAAAAAAGATTTTGAAAAGTAAGTCAAACCGATTAAAATGAATCTATTAGTAGAATCTAATTGGTAGAAATGGATATTAGTTTAAAATAAAATAGGATTAGTTGAAAGAAATTGAGCGTTTTAAAGAATTAAAACATTGCAATTCTGTAATTATTTGACTTCATGATATAAAAGTTGCTTTTAATAGTTTATCTTTACTATAACAATTACTTGGAAATTTTTCTGCATTTTATTAGTTTCTTCTCTCTAGTAGTGAGTTTATTCGCTGGCAGCGAGCACTGTTGTTGGGTTTCTTTAAACGTTTGGAACGGTACAACCACAGGGTTTGATGAACATGAACGGATGCAGTAATCCGATTTAGGTAAAGATCGGGGAAAATAATCGGGGTCGCGTCCAGGTCGCGTTGGGATCGCGTGCAAGACTGGCGATCGTCATCAGCGTTTTCCGAGAGATCAGCCGATATAAAAGCACATTAACACACGGTCATCGCCATTACCGTGGTGATACTCTATCTTGTCGTTATTATTATATTTATGTACGTTTTCATCAGTGTCATTCCATTATGAGTAGCTTCATCGAGAAAAAAATCGACCTTCCCTGTCTGACATTTCGGATAGGTCACCTTTTTTCATTTGCGATATGTCGTGGTGTCATGCTAGAAAGAAAAATCGCGACTTCGAATCATTTACGATCGTCTAGATCACGTTGAAGCGCGATTTATGATTCATTTTCATCTGCGCGTCGTAAACTTCAGTTTTTTATGTTGATTCCAAACAAACGATTTGACCGGGCAGTTGTACGAGAAGATATTACGCTTAGGAATACGGCAGATACACGTTAGAAGAATGGGATAAAAGTGCGCCGGAAACGGTACGTTATTTCAGGCAGTCACGCTAAGTTATAAGAGATTACATCGTGATTATGTGATGTAGAATGTAGATCACAGAAAATTGTGTTCTTGGAACTCGCCCAACTCGAGATGCTTTTCGATTAACAGCCGACAATTTCTCTTTTATTGTTGCGCCGGAATCTCAGTTATATCGGAGTATCACTCGCGTTACGAAATACTAAATTACATTTTAATGCCCTTCCGACGCGGCTAGTTAATTTCCTCCAGCGGAGTAGTCCCGAATTCATCCAATTCTGTTCCAACACTGACGCGGGCTTCTACCGAATTTACTACATTCTTCTTCAATTACAATCTGATAATTTGTCGGTCTCGAGTTTTCTTACATTGAAAAAAATTCTGGTTAAAAACGAACGAATTAGAAAATCTTGTAGGATCGATCAAATATTCTTGTTATTATAAACACAACTCAATACTATATCTTATAAAGTATTGAGATCTATTATAATAACCAGAATTTCTATTATAATAACCAGAATATTTGATCAATCCTACAAGATTTTCTGATTCGTCCAGTTTTAACCAGAATTCTTTTTTCAGTTTTTTTTTTTTTTCAGTTTTTCCTCCCCCGCGTCGTGATCGTAAATATTTCAAATTTTTCTCGTAGATATTTGCAACCTCGCTGAAAGAGAGGACAAGATTCGCTTGAATCGAGATTTTCGCCCGATATCTTTCCTCGTTAGCGCATTAGGAAGGACGCGCACGAATTGGAGCAGATGGAAACGCGATGAGCCGTCCCGGTTTCACGTACGCGAGAACTTCGATGACATGGCTCGTGCTCTTCTATCGGTTGATTTTTTTTTTTCATTCTTCCCTGTCTCTCATTTTCTACCTGTCTCCCTATCTCTTTTCTTCTCGCTTTTTTCCTCTTTCTTTTTATCTATCTGTCTACCCATCTATTGGTATCTATCTAGCTATCTGTCTATATCGAGACGCTGTTTACACCCGTACGTATACCGCGACGCCTCCGCACTCAATGATGACGCCGCTTGCGCAATCGCCGTTTGCGTTTCGCATGATTCACTCTCGTAAAACGTCGGCGGCGTCATCGATGTCGGTTTCTCGAAAACGAGGTCGTACGGTGATTGTCACCGGACGGATCTGTCGATGATTCCCCGCGGCTGATGCATTCCTAGCGATGATCGGCTGGAAATAGCGTACGGCGCACCGCGGCGTTACAGGGTGTTCGTAATCGACCTGACCTACTTCAAATTCGAAAGCGGATGTCGAGAGTTATCTTCTGAAAGGAAGGTTTCCGCCGCGGTTTCTGACGGTATCCACGAAAGAGTCGCAGCTTAGCCTTGTCATTTATTACAGTGATTAATGTATTGTATCGCGAGATATGGCGCGCCCTTGCGCGAAAGATTTACGTGGAATTTGTGAAGGGGACTTATATAAATTGTGGACTAGATACGCCTTGATGTTCCCACGTTTAATTCTCAATGAATCTTATTTGCGTCTGAAAGCGAGATAGATTCGCTAAGCTCTCACGAGTGCTATTGAATTAATCTCTCGATGAATATTCCTCGACATATTTCTCTTGTATTCTTAATTGATATACGAGTGTCGTTCGTATGCATCGAGCTTTATCGAGAGAAAGCTTGGGTAACTCTTCGGTATATTAATGTATGTTCCGGCGTTTTCTTCTCCAAGAAAGAAGTATTAATTGTATTTAATATTTCGTCAAGTGGAAATAACAAGATCCTACGACGAATAGCAACGTGCGTCGATTTTAAATATCGTTTGAATCGTCCTTTTCAAATCCTGCATCAGTCTCGTTCAAAGTTGCAGCGCTCTTGAATGTATTACGACTGTCGGTTACTGCACTTTTTATTCTAAAATTCTCTATCCGAAGTACTAAGTGCATTTAGTTTCTACTAATAATAATCGGCTCGATAACTGCTATCGATCAGGAAAAGTGCGGATAGGACGTCGTGATAGGGACGGGAAAGTATGGAAAGGATGGCGATGCCAGGAGTGACTCAGAATCCCTCTCGCTTCGCTGTACCATCTCGATCCCACGTATTGCATCTGCATGTTAAGTTAGATTGACTCCGAGAGAACTGAACCGTGAGCCACTCGAATACACGCGGTCTTCGCCGTCTCCCCCGCGGCCTCCTTCGCTTCTCCTTCCTCCGCGATACACATTCGCCGGAGCGTACACGCAAATGCGTGCACCAATTGTATTTGCATATTTCAAATTATTTCGAGGAGGAGATGCTAAGTGGAGCGTCGCCTATGCGCAATGGACCGATCTCTCTCTCCCCGTTTATCTACGCCGCTTCGTTTTTTTTTTCCCCATTCGTTTCTCTCTGCTCTCTCGCTTTCACTCGTTCGCGTAAGTACGCAGATGCACACGAGGCGACCTATCGTGTAATCGATACCACAAATGGAGCCCATCGCATTGCCCCGCGAAGCTTCCGCGCCGCCTCGCGCCCACATGCCGGCGGCATTTTGAACGAAAGAGCATTCTCGCGCGCCTACGTAATGGACGACTCTTGAAATCGTACTAGCATCATTTAAATATTTGCTCGCCACGGCTTTGCACTGCGAATTCTATTTCGCCAAGTCTCGGAGCGCGCCGGGAAGTTTCTCGCAGGTGAGCTACTGCTTACCTAAATGTCGGGGAAACGCTGCTCGACCGTCGATTCGTCGCGCATTCGCGCGCGCATCTTCCCGCGTTTATTTGCGTTTTTCGCATTCGCCGCCGCGCGTTCCGATGAGAATAAATAAAAATTACGCGACGGGGAGCGGCCCGATGAACGCCGCATCCCCGGGCGAGTTTATATTTGCGAATTTTCACGCTCGACGGCCGAAGTCGTTATGAAGTTGTTTGCACGCCGAGCATCTCGTCAAGCATCGGCACGTCTACCCTGCGCGTATCGGCACAGTCGCGAGAGAAACGATGAGGCACGACTTGACGAGAGTAACGACAGGACGGGGGAGGAAAAGAGACAGGGAGATTACGCGGTATCGGTTCCTTTTTTTTTTCCTCGCCCGCGGGATTCGGCGGATTGCGTCTGCGAGAAAGTTACGTGGAAATACTCGCGGCGTGATCTCTGAGATGGAAACTTGCTCGCTCGCGTGCGCGAATATAAAAGAAACTTTTCTTTCACGAAAAAATAATATGCCTCGCGCACGGCGTCTTTTATGTGCACGCATCTTATCTGCGTATTCAACATATGTAATGTTGTTTTATTGTCGCGAATACGCAAGGAGTTGTTCCTGCAAGACTGAGTCACTTAGGGGTTTTGTAAAATTGACACTCTTAAATGTGAATTTTTAATCGTTTTCTGGACAATCACAATCTACGTATAATAATAAAAAAAAAAACACATTGAAGAGAGCTCATGATTAAGTTTTTTCTTTTATTTTTAATGGTTTTTTTTTTTGAGGTAGGAAAAAATTATTATTTATCGACAAATTGTGGACAATCAAACGGCGTATCAATTTTATAAGAATTCTCATCTCGGAATGCCAACTTGAAACTTAAGTCACTTCTTTCCAACGATGATGCATACCTCGCGAGCGCGAGTGATTCATTCGATTTGTTTGTCGCTATTGGCATTTTCCCGCGTCATCTAATCGAGGAAAACAATGCGCTGAGAATACGATTTCTTTCCTGATTTTGTGCAATCTTTGTTCTCCCCATTAACTAAAATATCAGATAGCTCTCGGAGAAGACGTCGCCGAGTAGGAATGCGGATGCGTTGTTCCTTGGCACGTGCCGTATAACCGCCGTGCGCCCGTATTAATAGCCGCGAGAAACCAGGAGATAGAAATGATCGAAATGTTGGCGCCAACGGAAACAAATCTTTATTGCGAACAACGGCACACGGTAATCTCATTCTGCAACGGTCGCTTGGGAAAATCATCCCGCGCGTCATTTAGCGTCGCGGACACCGCCGCCACTTGGCTCGATAATATCCGTTTGTAAATTAACACACGACACTGGGCCAAGTCGCCTGCTCGACGTTTCTATACTTGGCGCACACGTCGACGCTGCCGTAACGGAACGGCAGCTGCACGATGTTGATGTCGTAGTCGGTGTTGACGAGGATGGCGTTCAGCGAGGGTAGATGCAACTTGTTGACGATGTCATCATCCTGAAGCTCGCCGGTAACCGGATTCATGTAGGAGCAACGGGTCTTCGCCAACACGCAGGCAGTGGTATTGATGAACAATTGCGCGAGCCGCGCGTCCGTCAGGTTGACGTAGATGTTGTTGACAGTGGGGAACACTCTTGCGGCTTCGCGTACGCATTCCCTAAGCTGCGGAAAGTACTCGTCAGCGGAGAATTCGTCGCAACTCTCGTAGTACCGATTTTGCGGTTTTGAATCCGCTAAAAGTACACTCGTCGTGCGGAATAGGAAACTGTACACTATAATACAGATTACAGAATTCGGAGAATCGCACGCGCGAAACATCCTCAGTGTCCGTGCGATCGACATCAAGCGCGGAGATATCGTCGGTGCACTCCCAAACGAGGAAGAAAGTTGCGGCCCCGAAAATGTAGAGAGATTACAGGAAAGGACGGCGCGGATCAATGGATCCGGGACGAGCAGTCGTTGTGGTTGTTGTAGTCGTTGTAGTCGTTGTAGTCGTTGTAGTTACATTAGTCTCTTTAATTATGCAGACTCCCCTCTGTGCTAGAACTTTCAAGAATTTAAAAGGACTCCGCTGCTCAATTTGCCATGCTACTCCTCGTGGTACTCTAGCTCCTCTGACGTCTATAGCCTGGATAATATTTACAATGGGGGTTTTCTTATTGTTTATTTACACTATTTACAATACTATTTAACATCAAAATTTCTAATATTATTATATAGTATTAAAAATAGATAAATGGAAAATTGGTTAATAAGCAAGATTTTTTAATTGGAAAATAATATATTAAATTTTTTTAAATTTATCTTATAAGTGTCGATGTTAAAGAAATAAAGATATTTGTGGGTGCGCAATGTGCGTAATGCGTAATACGAACTGAAATATAAGACGATAGCATTCAATGAAGAGGCGTTGTATTAAGAGCAGTGAAGCATAGAGAGAGAGAGAGAGGGAAAGAGGCAATCGTAGAATAGCGTATCGAGTAACACGTCTAATAGCTATTGGTTCAGAGTTCAATCTTACCAAACTGTTCTTATTGACTTGACGAACGCATTCTAAGAACGAGCAGTATATTAACGTAGGACTTCGATTATTGGGCATACTGGTCGCATTCTGGAGGGAACGAAAAATCGAGACGCAATGAATTGTAAAATTCGCATTTGCGGGAAATAGCGAAACGTATATTATAGAGCGTAAGATGGATAGACGTCGTTTCGTGCAACGTACTCGCAAATAAGCCTGACAGTGACCGTAGCTGGTGTTGTTGAGATAAGTGTCGGCGCACGCGGACATGGCTACTAACATGGAGTAACTCTGCTGTAAGATGCTGGCACGGTAGAAGCAACCGTAACAAGCGTCGCGTCGCGTTGTGTTGGAACCCTGCGACTGATTGCACAACTGATTCAGCAAATCGGGTATCCTTACTCTGAAAAGGGAAAGTCACGTCGTTACACAACGCAAGATAGGCAAAAATATTGTTTTTTTTCCGCGTTATTGCCAAGCAATATGAACAATCGGGACGTATACTGTTTAACCGCTCCGAAGTTCCCGAAAAGTTTTCCCAGACTCTCCTGCATCAGGGAATCGACGAAGCTCCCACTGGAGATCGAAAGTAGTATTAAAATCACGACTGCCACTCTCGACATCGTTGCACGCAACTGTTTTAGCGATTTCCCTACGAATCGCATCGGGTCGGTACTTTTATACCGATGTGTGAATCTGATAAAATGCGCCAGGGATGTATTTGCATTCGTTTGCTCGGAAATAGTATAATTCAGTTCGTTTCGTTGTATTCGTTTTGAAATAATTTTACACGGAGAGATCCGTGTTCGGCGAACTGCCTGAAAAACTTAAGGACCGTTTACGTGAATGTCAATTAATGCTAAACTTTGTTTCTCTTATAATCTGAATCACGATTTAGACTGCGGTTCGGTGATTTCCGAGTTTGATGTGCAATTTATTGCACGATTTCATCGGCCTCGTTTAGTTTTACCTCATAACACTCTCCGCTTTACCTTTTCTCTCCTTCAACTTGTTCAACGAAAAAAAAGTAGGGCTTGATTTCGACGGTTGTAAGGTTAAAGTTAATCGACGTTGAAACGAGTCTTCAGTCTGACTGCTTCTCCATTTTTTTTTTTTATTCACGACCGCTTTGCGGCCCTGGCTGCGCTGAGTTGCAGCTAAAGCGTAACGATTCCCATTACTTGCGACCTCGCACACGAGGCCGTGACACGTGGTTGATCGTCGTTGTCTCATGAAAATGGACCGTGAATAGGATATCTGGGACAGTTAATGAATCCCACGATCGCGGCTATACCGGTGCAATTGTACGTCGGACGAAGTATGGCCGGTCGTATTATCGCTAAATCGCGGAATGCATTCAGCAGCGTCGCCCAGTCATGTTCGCTGCATTTTTGCAACGGCACGCAATGTAGCGTGCGCGGGCGTTTCACTGTTTATTTATTTTCCGGCTGGAGTCTCTCGCGCGCGCAGCCAAAAATCACCTTTTCCCAACGATTGTTCCCCGCCGGAAGTAGGAAGCGCATGTCGGCCACGGTCAAAAATACACGACAGAAGTAACATTGTTGCGGTCTTCGTGTCTTCGTTGCGTAACGAACGGTAATTCTTCTTAATTAACTGATCCATTCAGTATTTCAAAGGTTGCACATCGTGAATCGGAAACGCTCCCTCTTTTTCTCCCTCTCTTTCTCCCACGGTCGGAAATAATCGCGGTCTGTGTCGTAAACTCTTTCGAACGTTGGCGTCCATGTAATATCGCGTCGTCGCGTCTACGCACGCGAGGGCGCAATTGCTGATATCTCACACGCGTTTTGTCGGCGCGAGACAAAAGGCGCGAAAGTTTCTCCATCCCAATGCTATCTAGGGAGCTTTTAATTAGATGCTACCGAGCATGCCATTTGGGAAGGATGTCAGGAAATCAGTGCGTTGGCTGCGACGAAAATGAATAGGCAAACGGCGCTCCCGCTCGGGGCACTCTCTAATTTCGGGACCCACGTGGAAAAGTGGGCCATCGTGTGTGCGAGAGACGACACACGCGTCGCGGCTATTTGTGCGCCAGACAGACGGCGGGGAGGAAACGGTGGGATACGAAGGCTGAAAATGCGCAAAGAGGGGAGGGTTTAAGAGAGCGGGATAGATAGGCGGAGAGACGAACGGTGGAAAGCGGTGCAACCCCACCGGACAGAATTAGAATGACTCACAGGATTATTTAGGTTTATGTAATCCGAGAAATTCAGCGCGGCGACCGTCGCCGCGACGCCGGTGACGTCTTTTCGGTGTCACTGCGTCACACCTCCGCGCTCAACGCCGTCGAGAGCTCGCCGGAGTTCACGGTATCATGTTGCATCTTTGGTATTTGCACGAATCGATCCTTCGTGATCGCGCCCAGAATAGATTCGGCGAATAGTCATCGCGCCGGCAGGATAAGACGGTCGCTAAAAGCATCCTGCGAAATCTCGTAGTCCTCTCGTAACTTGGTTAGTAGAACTTCATCGTTAACGCGTCCCGATTTCTATTTTGTCTCTGACAATGAAAAAATTGCAACAAATTAGTCCACGATTCTATAATAATTGATAGAGATCGCGCCGGATAAGACACTATTGCGAACATTCAAAATTGTATTTATTATCGCCGATCATGTCAAGCGTGATTGATATTTAAAGTCTATGAAGTTGACACTTCGAAATGTAAATTTTTATAAAATGTTATGTGGCATTTGATTCCACATTTGTTCGTAAAGAATCATTTTTTATCTACCTTACAGAAAGTGAAAAATAAATGAGCATTCTTTTATTATCAGTATCCTTAAGTACGTTTTTAAATTATATATGAATTCCGATTGTCCGTCGCTTGTTCACAGTTGTCCGTAAATAACCGTTTTTATGGACCTCGATACTTACGGGTGCAACGCGACGAAAGTATATATCGTCGTGTCGTAAAAATATCTCACTCGCATTCAGTTTCCGTTTAACACATATTCGCGTTCGAAAGTGTCGCGAATGTTCGAAGACACACAAGGCCTCCTGTGTCCTCAACCTGTCGCCTTATCCGATTCCTCCCACCGAAACTCGATCAAAGCGAGACTCAAGGATCCGCGTTGCCGCGCACGTCATCGACGATGCCTTGCTCTTTGGGTCCTCCGGCGGAATCTAATTGCGACGGTGTCTCAAAGAAATGCACGCATCGTAACGCGCCCACGCGACAGCTGCATTCTCTTTCCAGTTTCTTCGCGCTTCAGCCGCGTTCTTTGAACCCTTTAGTAAGGGACCAATTAAACGGAGGCGTCTTTGAGGATCGCCGCGATGACAGGTGCGTCGGTCAAATGTCCCGTGGTTATGACCCGTCTAATTTAGTAGGCTAATTCATTAGGTGGCAGCTCGATCCCGCTGCGCGAGTTCCACGAGCGCGCTTTATCTCGACTTTCGCGCGAAACGCGCGTTGCGCACTTTTAGCGCGCGGAAGTAAAAAAGAAGGGGAGTTTACGAACGCGTTACGGCACGAACGAAAGATTAATTCCCGGCTGAAGTTGCTCGAGAGCGAAGGGTGCCACCGGGGGTGTCATCTCCACTGGATACTTTCCAATTACCCGGACGAGAGTTCGCAACTCTGTTGATCCGTCAGCAATCTCTGTTGGGCGTTCCTCATCGCCGAATTAGGATGCGTACGCTCGTGATTATAGAAGGTTAAAATTCGTTTTTGCTTTTTACCGCGCGCCGCGCGCTTCTTCCTCGCAACCGCGTTGCTTTCTCCGGCCGTGACGAGAGAGGGACGTCTCAATTATTTTTCCTCCCCACGGGCCTTCCTCTCGGGATCCTTTCTGGCCGTCTGATAAGTGCATTAGTTGAACCCGGAAATTGGTCGACACCCCGTGGCGTGTGCGCGCATTAACCCCACCATTTGGTTCCCGTCGTTTCAGAAGCACGAGAAGCCGACGACGAAAAAAGCAGAAACGAAACAAAACAAAAACCGCGCGTACGCGCGCGCGCGCGCGCGAAAGAGAGAGGAGGGAAGAGGGAAGACGAGACGCTCTCTACGTGGATGAAGGAAAAGGTGATGCCACGTATGAGCCGTGCATCAACAGATTTTAACCTACATACCCTGAGCGCTTCTCTTCGCGCGCGTTTCGCCCTCGTGGAATGCTTTTAGCTGCACGGAGAGCGCACAATGCCGAGTGCTTTGTGTTCGAATCGCTGAAAGAAACAACCCCGACGGCCCTTTAACGTCGCGATTCTTTCCTCTTCCATCTTCGCGATTAAATTGCCTTCGAATCGATATTTATCGTTTATTTTGCCGCGGATCTGGAAATATAAGAAAGTCTGAAACTTTCTTAGACGTCTGGAATTTCAGGTGCGCGATTCTCTGACGTTGCAATTCTGCCTTTTAACGTAAATATCACGTTTTAAATATAAATATCACGCTCCTCGCGCTCTTTATTCGTGCATTTGTGTGCGCGCGGTACCTTCATTTTTCTCGAGATATCTCGAGTCCGTGAAGGGCCATTTCAGACAGTCGCGAGACATTTGCCGCCATAATTCCCCCTCGTCATTTTTTAACGTAAGCCCGGCGAAGGAAAGAAATGTAAGCCGTTCAGGTGTTTTCGGACCCGAACGTCGAATCGACGAGCCGAACTCGTGGGCGGGGTGCACGCGAGTAAATGCGAGCATGTAATGCGGCGATAAAGGGGCGGACCTTTTCCCATAATACAACCATATTCGTCACCGCGCGACTTGACATCACATCTACCATCACGCGTGCACATACATTTTTCTCGGCCGCGTGCACCCTAATTCGCGGGGATCCCTGACGTATGGATAACGGCAGGCTCGTTTTACGCGCACGGGTCGTTAGGTTTTCGAGAGAGCGCGGCCCAACCCCGTCTATAAGTATTACAAGAAATTGGCGGTGTAACATACGCGGTGATAAAAATCAGTTGGCCACGCAAAGGGTACCCACGTTGGTCCCAAGAGCGTAATTCGAAAACGCGATTTATATCATTATTCTCGATAGATATATTAGAGAGATTTCTTGCAGTAAATTACTTTGAGTACCGCAAGTAGGTATCGGAATCTCGTATATTCGCGTAAAATAATTGTGAAGTATTGTAATCTTCGTGGTACTTGTACCATCATCGGTTATTGTACTCATATTCAACGCAATTTTACTGCATCCGAAAACACGAGGAGACTCCCGGCCTTTATTGATATTGCGAAAGCATTGCAATATCAATACGCGTGATGAGAATGTCCCGGCAGAGCGCTGGAATTTTTAACGAACAACATAAATTATATTGTTCTTTATGCGTTACGCACGCCGTTCGTATGCGTCGAATGGGAAAATTTGACTAAACGTATTCACGCATTGCGAATTGCGAATTTCAAAGTGATCGCGTGCAGATTATTAAACTCCTCGATGCTACTGTATAACTTGTTAATAGGTCGCTGTTTATTACGTAAACCCGCGGCGGGATTAGCTCCAAGGCATTCCACGGGAAGTCGACACTTTGTTGTAGGAAACGCGTTATGTGCCGCATTGCGTTCGACGTTGACGCATACCTGGACGCTGCATCGAATTAACATTCTCAGTGACGGTGCACATCCAGCGTTTTGATGTCACGGTACTTGCGCATACGTGTTTACCAGTCTACTTGTATAACATCGCGTGTCATAGGCATGAAGATACATTGTCGCTGTCTTTGAAAATAGCGGATTAACAGTCTCGGTATTATCAAGACGCGACATTATTTTCGCCTTCTACCTCCGCCCAGCGTATCCCGCGTCTCCGAAAATGACTTACTCGCCGTACGACTCGCCGCTCGGTGCACGAGAAAAAGAGAAGCACGCGACACTTTCAAGGAGCTGGAACATGCTCGTTAATTTTAACGATCCTATCGAAGTGGTAGCGGCGCGCACTCCCGTCTCTCTTCATTTTCGTTCGCATTTCATTCCGCTCTCTTTACTTTGCATTTCGTCGCTTTACAGTTTTGTACATGCAAAGGTAGAAGCGTTGCGGAATTCCTTCGTGAAACGATTTGCCGTCCCTGTAGAACGGTTTAGCGTAACGTAGATTTACTCTCTCCGCCATGATTTTCGTATGATTTCAGCGTTCAAAATTATATATATTATATTTTTTCAACGTACTTTCCAAAAGCACCACAGCATTTCTATCGAAGTGTTCACAGGCTAATTTTCATTTTTCGTTCCCCTTCGGCATGACGAGTTGAACGACGTTTCGCACGTGACCTTTTCTATTTTTGCTCAGAAGAAAAAGGGGACCGAGGCAGGAGCGTTGTTTTCGCATCGTTCTATGTCAACTGCCGCCTGATCCACGATAGGGCCAGATTCCCTCCAAAAATTCTTTTTAAAAGTTTACAGGGTGCCGCAGGAATTTATTGAGGTGCCTCACGAGTGCTCTTAACGAAATTAAAACTGTTCAGAGTCGTGGATACAGCAAAAAGAATATATTTCACGCTGTGGGATATTTACGAAATTTACATCCGCGAAACTTCTCGGCGATTCGTGTGTTATGGTTTTCAACAAGTTGTTCGTGACGTGTACACGTGTATACTTAAAATTAATTGCACGGCAGGAGCTCTTGTTGAGAGACAAGGAAATCTTAACAAATCTTAACAATAAAATTAATTTTAAGAGTCAAACGCGATTCGTAGTGCCGGTTAAACATTCCCTTTATGTCGGA
Source organism: Tetramorium alpestre (assembly GCA_021460005.1). Classification (NCBI taxonomy): domain Eukaryota; kingdom Metazoa; phylum Arthropoda; class Insecta; order Hymenoptera; family Formicidae; genus Tetramorium; species Tetramorium alpestre. The sequence goes on along the minus strand of JAJVSH010000040.1, from coordinate 1,372,898 downwards.
GAGCTTGAGGTTTTTGAACTTATTTATCACGTCGCTGAGAATGTAAAATCGAAACGTATGATTCATAATTTTGTTAATTAAAATTGGTAATTGAATACTAATTAATTTTTTATTCAAGCATTCGAATCGCATTTGACTCCCAAAGCTAATTTTCTTGTTTCTTGTATAAATTTTAATATCGTGAGTTTTTAATTTTAATTAATTATTTATCTTAACAATGAATTTCGCGCGTAAAACTCAACGCGACTTTAGTTTTACTTCGACATTAAGGATTTCACCAGATAATATTAACCATTGCTTTGACACGTCTCACGGGCGTGTAGTTGTATCTATATGGTTGTTTCTTGACGATGGCCCTTTTCTACCGTCCTTACACGCGCGGAAAAAAACGATACCCGAAATCGCGGGTACCCTCCAGGTTCCATTGTTATGGTTACTGTTATAGCTTCGATCCATCCGCTCGGGATGAAGTGCTATTCCACTTCATTCTACTTCGTGCCGCACTGTCCGCTTTCGCACGAGTCATCGGAAATATTTCATCTAAGGGACGAAAGCGTTTCTCCGCCCCCTTGCTTCTTCTCCTCGCTCTTTTCTCATTCCATATGACAAATAACGTGATGCGATTTTCTTCGCGACGAATTATCACAGTCATCTCACAATGGGAAAATCCAGATAGAGGACAAATAACGCGATATAATTTATTAATAAAAAAAAAATGTTTTTATCAAGCACGGTACGCAGGTGGTCGACGTTGTTAAGATTTTAATCGGTTTCACATTTCAGTTATAGTTTTCTCATCAGATAATATAATGTCGATGCAATTTTGAGAGATGTTTAACGTTTACATTTCCGAGTTTAAACAATACGACCTACTCTCGCAGCAGCGTTCGAATATAACAGAATAAGCCTTGGCGATGCTTTTGCCCCGCGTGGATTGTTATGCAAAATTCATTGAATATTCGTTGGCAAAATGTGTATCAGTTTTCCCAGTTTTCAATTCACCCCTGACCCCGTCTTTCTCCCTTTTCTTCTGTTCGCTAATATGGCGGCGGGTCAGCTCGGCGATCCGGGTATTAATAACGTACAAGGGATACAACGCGCCATAATGTAATACAATAAATAATAACACGCCGCATTATAAAGAGCGGCGGTGTACCGGGGGCGCCCTAGGCGCCGGGATGCATCGTAGCTTTGTGCGCAGGTACTTTTGAATAATGCACTCGCTGATGCGATAGCGGCCAGCGTCACATTATCGCGATCAAGAAACGTTGTAATATACGCTGCGCGAATATGTAGCGACACAGTTCGCTCCCGCAGCCCGGAAATCGTTCCGTTTATTCGCCAAGCTCTCCCATTATTCGACTCTCGGCGCGATCGATCGCGATGATCCGCGCTTCAATGTCTATTTATTTTCTGCTTATAGCATGCCGGATATTTCAGTTTCTGCAACACAGGAATAAAGAAGGCTCGCTCGTTAAGCGGCGCGTCCCTCTCGCGATGCAGCCAGGTGTATTCGCGCAAACGCACTGAGCGGTGCGTCGCGTGACGTAAGGACACTTAAATCGCGGTAATTAGGAACGACGGGAGGGAAAAAGAGAGACATACGATAGAGAGAAGTAGAGGAAATCAAGCGGAACCGCGCCGTCACGTGTCGTATGTGGTTCACGTGCCGTTCTGCGTAGTGCATTTACAATGTAATAAGGGTGAACTATGTGGATTCAACGATTACTAATGAGCCCTAACGGTCGACAAAACGAATTGCCTTGTAGGTTACCGCGGCGATTTATAACGGCATTGTACACGACGATGAAGCCGCTTGTTACGAAATATTTGCTAGCGCCTGCTTGTTCATATATCATTTTGATAAGCGTCACTTGTTTATTGAGAGACATAACTTGATAGGAACCTACACTGAAAAAAAATTGATTATAATTGGTTACAATAATACAGTTTTGATAAAAGTTACCAAGAACCTTGGTGAAATAGTTTCAGCCAAACATATAGATCATTATGACGAAATAATATTATAAAAAATGAAGTGATCATAATTATTATTAAACGTTTTGTTACTGTTATTTATTTATTTTATTTGGTAATAATAATTAAGTATTTCAAAAATTGCATTAGATACTAAATACATCTTATAAGTTTACCTAGAATTTTTTTCAGTGTATTAGAGAATATTTATTTTGAAGTGGCGACTAAAAGTGTGCGTTAATTACTATTTATCTATTAAATATAATTCAATGCTTCTGAAAGATGAGAGAAACACTATTTTCCACAGATTAAAAATTGGTAAATAATTATTGATTAAATTTCTGAAGAAATAGCTGCATAAAGTTTATAAGATGTAGAAGATGAATTTCGATTGCAGAGGCAAATATTAATATTATCCCGCATACGTACGCCTCTTTTCCGTGTCCCGTCTCTGCTACGCTAAAGCTAGACATTCGCCACTTCTCACTCGGCGCTCGATTCGATTTGACGATAAAAAGCGCGAAGATTCATGCACCAGCCGCGCGTCTTAATTGTTTTCTCTCGGAAGCCGCCGGACGTAATGGAATATCGACGATCTGAGAGACGGATAATGAGCAAAACAAACGAAGCGAGGAGAAACAAAAGACCCGGCCCTTTCCTTGCATCGGAGAAGGGTTCGCGTCGGTGTTGCTGTCCTGCGAGAAAAATGGAGGGCGAATTTTCCCGCGCTCGCCCCCTCGTCAAGTCGAGTCAGAGTCCTCTCTCCTCTGTCTCTCTCTCTCTCTCTCTTCTCCCTTCGGTCCCTCGCGGCTGCGCCCGCGTCCGTCCTTCTTCCTCCCGCGCGCGCCAGAAAGGGCGGGAAAGGGCGACGAAGGGTGGTAAAGTGCGGAGAGAAACTACGGCGGCGGGAAGGTACGACGACGACGACGAGCGCGGTGGGGATAGCTGCGAGTGGGGGCGAAGCCGATCAATACTTTTGCACTCAAGCTCCCTCGGGTTCAGGGCCGTGGTATCGTGGTGCTCTCGCACCTCCCGGATCCGACATTCTTAACCCTTATCTCTGTTATTGTCAGGGCTTATATATTCACTTAAGTATGAATAAATTCGCGAGCGTCCTTGAGAACGATTGTGCGATTTATCAAAGCGGGCCTCGCTCGGGGAGATCGCAAAGTGATCTCTCTGAGGATTTTCCGTGACGCATTGTCAAGTACACCCGTGTCAATTTATATATAAAATTTTTTCACGCATCGTTATGTAAGGGACATTTTATTGTTTCGCATGTCCCCGGCTGGAAGCTCGCGAAAGTGGATATAACAATTGTTCCTCCTAAATTGAATCTCTCCTGGAACGCGCGCTATATCACTTGTGGCGTCTCTATTACGGCACACGGTATTCGCGCAGTTATTAAGGCGAACATACGTCACTCTTTATACAGAAACGTTGCATCTGCAAGTAAGTGTTCTCTGCTCTGCGCGCATATGTCCCGCGGTTATGTCACCGTCGTGTTGCAGCGAACAGCGGAGTGTCGAATGACGCGCAACTACCGTACGTACTCTCCATGCGTTTACTGTCCTTAAAAACGACCATTGAAGCGAACCTCGCGAAATCTCGGGCGCGATAAAACGACGCGCATAGAATGACTGCTATCCTGGCTATCCCGAAGGCGTTAACGCATCTGATTTTCGTTTAACTACCATCGTGGGAGATTTTCGCTGAGCTTTCTATCTCTCGTCGCCTGTGGCGTGAGTAAAAACTGATGTCTGTCAAATCATACGAATAATCGGGTTTATAGTGAACGTGCCGTGAGCCTCGCAATAAAAGCGCGGTGGCCATCGCACGGTTTAGGATCCTAAATCCCCACCCCGTTCAACCCCGTTTCAGAAACTCGCTACGGCACTGCGTCAACCACCACTATCATCACTGCCTCGCCGACGGCGAAGCAGCAGGGTATACGTGACGTAGTTTAGTGGGGATGAATGACGTCAGTGGTCGATACACGCGGTTCTCCTCCTCGAGTATTACGCCACCCCCGGCCTGACGTGGGCGGAGGGGTTGGTCGGTCGGTCGGTTAGGTTCGCGCTCTCGTAGCACGGGGCGCTTCCGAGCCGTCCTTGCCGTCTATTCCGCGCCGCAATACGAGTCTATGAATGGCCCGAGTTACTTGCATTTCGCACTTTTTCGCCAACTCGGCCTTCATTATTACGCCTCGGGCGTTGCGAGCGAAAAGAAATGTGCTTTTACGTATTTCGCGGGAGGGCCGCATCGCCCGCCGGGGTTATCGAACCTTTCTCGCTCTCTCTCGCCTTTGCGCGCGCGGAACTCGCTGAAATTTGTAACATGGACGCGAGAAATAATCCGAGCGTAAATTTCATTTAGACATCACTCCCGCCGACGATTTATATTTCTGGGATAATTCATAATAGATATATGAAATAGCCACGGTAAAAGTTAATGGGAACCGTGGTTAATCTAGGATTATCCTAACGCACGCGTGATCTTCGGCCACCCCAATAGATCGTAAACGCACGGGATATACGGAGCATAAAATCATCGCGTAAAAGCATCATGATTTCGACTACTTTCCGTGGAGTGGATAGAAATGTCACCAGCGGCACAATCGGCAAATCGCGAACCCCGGGCGCCGAGACGTTCGTAAAATCTAAATTGGGATTTTTAGGGCCCACTAAATCCCCGATGATCCATATACATCTTGGTAGTGGGCTGGATCATATTCGCCGCCGCGCGACCAGGCCCGGAGCCACCGCCATCCTCCGAACATCCTCATAATTGGACATAAAATCTGTTTTCCATGATTGACTGGATGTTATTGCCGTGGCCGGCCTATGAGGCGATAAAGCCCGGTAATCGAGCTTTTAAGGTTTCGCCGAGTCGCTTAATGAACGATCAACCCCCTTCTAATTCCTTCCCCTTGGCCGTTATGCTTTTCCTTCCTTTTTCTCTCCCTCTCGTCCGGAACATCGCTGTTATCCGAATTCGCTCTGGAAACGCGCGCGGAAGGTCGGCAGCTAGAGGACACTTTTAACGAGGTCTCACGTACTACGACACCGCCTACCTCCTATTCTACACCACCACCACCTCCGCCCACTTCTCTCCTATCCGCCCGTATCCTATAGTGACTTTTTTTTTCGCTTGCTTCGCACCCACATGCCGACGGACGATTTCGTTGCGCTCGACTCCGGTAATTTGATGGTAACGACGGTAATCAACGGTAACGACCGCGCGATCTTTCGAATCTTCTAAAGAATTAGGTGACTCGGCTTTGATCGCGAACATTCTCGCAGCTCGGATACTCGTGGACTATAAAATGCGAGAGATTTCAAGACATTATTGTTCTTGAAGAAATTCCAACTTTGGTTACGTGTCAATGTGACATTTTCTTAACTCACAATCAGTCTAGATGGGCTAACACATGATTAGATTTTATAAAAAAAACATATTTAAATAACTATACTCTTTTTAGTAAAGGAAAATTTAATGTTACCTTTTTCTTTTCTCTCTTTCTTTTAACTACAAAATAATCTTAACTACAAAATTTAACTACAAAATTAATTACAAAATAATCAAATGTATCATTTCTTAACAAAAATAAGATCTGTGAAGTTGGTATCCCGAAATGTGAATTTTTACAAAATTTTATATGGCATTTAATTGTCCATAATTTGTCTACATTTATCCATAAATAATTTTTTTTTTTATACATTTTGCAAAAAGAATTAAAAATATATAAAAAATGTTTTTATCAGCATCCTTAAGCGTTTTTTAAAAAATATATGGCTTCCAATTGTTCATCATTCGTCCACATTTGTCCACAAATAATTGTTTTTATATAATTACTACATTATCATTTCAAAATAAACTTTTTGATTACTAGCTAGAGCAGCTTTCGTGTACACATTTGTTCATTGTGAAGAAACAGAAGCAAGTAAGAAACACGTATAATTATCAAAACCAACTTCCGAAAATAAATTTTTCTATCCTAGATAGCACTTAAGTAATTTCAGTTGAGTACAGTCATTCGCGGTTATGAAAATATCACGCTGTAATATACGGTCCCGAAACCGCCTTTTCGGGAACACCTGGACGCGATCGTGTAAGTGAATTCGTCATTAGATGGAAGGGCCCGCCAGGGATAATACTAAGTTTTTGCCCCGTGGCCAAGGGTCATTAGGCCCCCTCCAGTCCTCGCCAGTGTCGTTCCCCTCGCGACCCTTTCCCGGTCACGAAGGGTCACGAAGATAGATACTCTGCTGAGATTTCGGTATCGTTCACCGGCGATTTCCTCGTCGATGTCACCAACCCGGAGACTGATGACGACTATTCAACGTGACGCTCTAACAATACACGCTTCGTTTCTCAGACTTTGATGAACACGTGTCCTCGCCCCGAATCGTCATAGAATAAGAGTGTTAAGGTTTGTTAAAGATACGAGCAGAAATGTCACGGCGATAAATCCGATGGACGTAAAGTGTATCATTATCCGGAAGCGGGCGCCCGGGTTATCAAATCATCATGGGGTTTACTCTGTTATTATAGTCTCGGATTCCCGACAATTCTAGCTTAGCCGAAGGGGATCGTCATAGAGTGCGACGGAGGGTTGCGACGCTGCGCGGCGATGCTGTGAGTGACGGAAAATGATACCGCGATGATGATAATGCTCCGCGGCGGAAGAAAGGAAGATGAAATGCCGGCTGCGCGGCGGAACGAGATCTATTGTGTTCTAGGTCCGATAATATGCTTCCTGCTCGTATGTGCCATGTTATATAGATTTACAGACTCATGCGCGAACTGCGGCACGGCAGCCCTGGCGTGCTAATTCGCCGGCGAAACGGCGGATGATCTACGGCGGAAATATCGCGGGAGGTAAAATACACGCGAGATGCAATTTTATTAAAGGTTAAGTCCATTTTCTCCAGACACGTACCGAAATTTATCTCTTCCCGAGGGTGCGGGTCCGCGCGCGAGCGCGGGAACCAGCAGTACACTCGCGCAATTATCGTTCGCAAATCCCGCGAAATTATTATTATCCTGTCATGCGAATATTATTAGCGCGGCGTGCTCCTCGTAGCAGAGACCGTCAGCACTGGGGGGGAGAGGAATGGATTTACGATGGCTAAGTGCGAGTGTCGTATTCTTAGAAATGACACGTGGCACACGCGCGAGTAATCCGCTCGGCACTTATGTCTCGCGTGCTATTCAAAGGGCGGCGCACGCGAGAATGCGCACGGAATCGTAATTTCGGACTTAGCCCCGTCCCCGCAATTCCCCGTATGCGGTGCAGGTTTTTTTTATCGGTGACAAATTTGAGTATTCAAATGCGACGTATGCCGGGTTACGCGGTCACGTGTGTGCTTTAGAAAAATAAGGCTGGCGGTCCACCCCTTCGCCGGGTCTCGTCCCTCCTCGATAGATCGATTATTGCGTGTGTACTTACGGGATCGTCCCCTTCCGATCACCCCGTTGCGGTTTGGCTTTCACGGGTAATCCGGGTGGCTACCTTTTCCCAACGTTCGGCGTGATCGATACGTAATAAGTTGATCGGGGTGAAACTTTAAAAAGTTATCTCAAGATCGCTTAAATGTATATCCCGTAATCTTTTGTAATCTTTCCGTAGTATATCGAGCCTCATTGTTTTCCTCCCGTCCATCTTTTCATGACTATCGAATTTGACCTCGGAATCGCGTCCATCTCGCCATTCAATCACAATGACACGTCTGGGCGATTTGACAATGCCGTGGCCTAAATCAGGGAGCATTAGTCCTAATCGCTCGCCATTCATAAGCAAATCTGATTTCCTTTCTAGTCGTCGGGCATTCCTAATGTTTTCGACCAACACTCCCCTTTCACGCCTCATTTTCCCCGTGCTCATCCCAATTTTCCCTTGGCAGTCCCCTTCGAATTTCCTCTTTAAGGCGCGTTCAAGCTTCATGCTTTGGCCATTGACCTAAAAAATAAATGACTGTATCTAAAATATTATTTCATTTAGTTCAATACATCTATAAAATAGCGGAATAGATATATAGTTCGAAGTAGAATTTGCAGAAACATTTTTTTTTATATTAATCGAGAGAGAGAGAGAGAGAGAGAGAAATATGGTGAGAAATACGATAAAATACACAATTAATTTCTTATTTCTCCATTATTGTATATCATAAATGTAATATTTTAAATGAACATAAGAAATATATGTAACGTGTTAATATTGAAAATTCATATGTAACTTAATTCAACCTAAATTAAATCACACCTTAATTAGATAACGTCAAATTTGCGTTGTCAGTTACGGATCGTTTGTCGTCGCTATTTCTTGCGCGGCTTCGCACGCCAAGCGTCGGATTGAAGATATCCCACGATATTGGATAAAGTGCGTGTGCTCCCAGATAAGGTAGGCGAGAGGGGCACGTGGCAGAGGATAAGCCGGAGACGAATGGGCCAGTCACGCAATTTCGCATCAAACGGAGCCCCTTACCGTTGTTCTCTCTTACAGTCTTCTCTCCGGCCGTTCCAATCACTGCCTCGCCGCGCGATGGAGACGCCCGGGCATTTCTTACCCTCGCCGTCCAGCGCCGCACCTGGCGTCCACCCCAAAAACACCCGGTCCCGCGGAGCTTCTCCTGAAGGATTACGCTGTAACTCATGTCCTGACCAGGGCGCCAAGGCGCCCTGCCTGCTGGGAAATGTGCTGTATTATCGTGTCCCGGTCAGCCAGTTAACAATTAAATAGATAGTCCGGACTTCCCTTTACGGAATTACAGACTATGCGTGTTAATTAAATCCGGTAGCAGGTAATATCATGGTTGGCACCGTTCGATCTTCGGAAATAATTGATTCTTATGCTTCATCTGACACCTGTGGTAGTCTCTTTCAGAAAATATAATTTTATAAAATCTTTTATATAAGATCAGCAAACTTTCTCATCAATGTTTAATCATATCAAAGCACGCGTAAACTTTTTGTATTTTTTTAAAAAGGTGAATGTTGAAATTTAAAAGAGATTATTGTTATAGAAATTTTTAAAGAACAGAGACGCGCGTTGAGAGTTTAGGAGTGATTTCGCAAGCGGATTCTTCGTCTTCGGGAGAAGTGAGAACAGACATTTTACACGGTTGTTGTTACGTTTGACCCGATTCTCGTTCGCTTATGACATTCGCATCTTCCGTGGAAAGCGAAGGACTTGCCACGTTCCGTAAAATAGACGGTGGCCCAGAAGATGAGATTTTCTCCGGGTGAGAAAGAAGGGAAAGGGAAACCCGGAATAATATGTATAGCTCGTGGTAAGTACACGTAAATTCGGAACGTGTATTTTTCGACGGGTGGGCCCCGATTCTAACTTTCCTCCTGCTGTGAGAGAAGGAAAGAGAGAGAGAGAGAGAGAGGGAGAGAAAAAGAGGGAGGAACTGTATATGCACGGAAGTGCCGGACGCATATGCATGAATTTCAATCGTAAAAGTGGCGCTGCCTGCATTCTCATCTTGGAGAAATGTCCGAACGAGAAATCGATGCCCCGATATTGTTAGAATTTTATTGCACCGTGACTCGCGACGCGACTCACGGCGGGGGTAACCGCAAGGGATGGTATATAGTTACGGTCCGGGGTCTCGTGTTTACGAGACCAAACTGCCCGGTAAATTGATACACGGCCAAGGCGGGGCATTTCGTACGGTTTAACCCTTCTGCAATCACATAGGAATCCGTAGGAAAAATATCGTGCCGCGCGATTCGATTTTTATGGGCAGAAGTGCATTTTTGGGTGTTGCTATGAAAATCGAGAGACAATACATCAAGCGGTACTGTATCTCAATTCCAATGAACCCTAAAACCTCATATTCCAAATTATTATACTTTCGTTTGCTATCGCACACGCGAATTTTGTATTTATGTCGCATTTGGAACGCGAGCAGGAAGTCTCTACTCCGAATTCTAAAAGGACATAAATTTCCTCGTTACGTAAAATTGACGCTAATTGAACGGTCGATTGAAATATTTAGACACATTCGCTCTTTTTTTGGATAAACGGGATAATTTACATTTAATGTTTTCATTGATCGCAGCCCGCGGCGGATACGCCTTCCGCGTGTGCGTGTGCATTATTTGAATTATCCACTTTTCAGTTGCCGGCAAAGAGAGGCTATCCGATACTGCGGAAGTAGCGCTTCCACTGACCCAGATAATTATTGCACGTTCGGCTCTCTCGCCGTGGCATTATTAAATGAACGCGGGATCTCTTTTATTTCCTCGTGGCGCTTTTGATCTCGTTCGTTGCGCGCTCGCAATGAATTTACCAATTGGTAGTCTCGGCAAAATGCATCTGCATCCGCATCGGCGCGAGGCGGACTCGCTGCGCACGCGAACGTTCGGACATTAGTCCGATCGATAGCGCCAATATACGCTATTGCTAAACGGCAATTGTCCTTTATCTAGATTAACTCGGTCAATATTGCCGCCGATCACGACAGTTATTATGTCTCGAGGTCAACCCCGGTGACACAATCGTCCGGAAAGACATCGCGCTTTTCCCGCGATTTTGCAGCGCCGGCACGCACACGTCCTGTGCGGCGCCCTGACCTCGCACGCCTTCGCCTATCCTACACGCGCGTGTGCAGTTATATACGTGGACATATGTATGCGTGCGTGCGTGCGTGCGTGCATGTTCTCGCTCGCTCGCTCGCTAGCTGCGTGACATCTCTGCCACGCGCGTTACGCGCCTGTGGGAATGCGGATGCCCGTGGTTTCCCGCTGGCTTTCATAGAGCCATTGTGAAATTACCTCGCGCATAGCGCAGCTGTCCAAAACAAATTCGCACCGCGGCGCCGGTGAAATCTCAATCGACTCCGCGTCTTCCGTTCGTTGTAACGTAATCATGATTAATTCCCAGAGACCGCGGTGTCGGACCTGCGGGAAACGAGAGGCACGTCTCTCTCCCATAACGCGTGCTGCGATGAGATATTATGGTTGGAGGTATTGGTGGTGTATAGGTATAAAACGTCCACGAGAAAATCAATATTACAAAATTAAAGTTAAATATGATTCTTGACAAGTTCTGTTACTTACGTAATGTTATAAATCTGTTAAGTAATTATGTATAATGTTATAATTTTATAAATTATAAATATGTTATAATGTTATAAATTTTTGGTCACATTACGATAATAATTTTTTAACATTAAAAAATTCTTTTATTTAATTTACATTAAATATGCACAGTAATGTCACAAATATTTCGTTGTAATTATTAATTATATGTACGTAGAATAATCTAAATTGCGTTACATTTTATTTTTTTATATTTTTAAATCCACGAGATATCAAAATATACTTTTGTTTACGCTGCATATTAAATGTTCATGTTGCCGTATGTAAAATTAATTACATCGCCGCATTAATGATTATATCGACAAATTTCGAGTATATTATGTTCCGTAGCTTAATTATACGAGGGAGCATCTGTCAGTTCATCCTCTGTGAAACTTTCCATCGTTGATCTTGATCGCGGTAATCCCATAAGCTTAGGAAGACTATGCCTCATGAGAAAAAATCGGTAGGTCGAGGGTGCAGAAGATGACAGGGCGCGCAAGATTAAGAAATGCGGTCCCGTCCTTCGTGAAGATTTGCATAAACGTTCCGAAATTAGGACAACCTTGGGCAACCCAAATTATATTAAATCGACCCCCATTCGCGTAAGCCAGAGAGCAGGGGAGCAAGTGTCCAATTACGAATGTCTGCGATACCCCATGCGAACCACGGGATTTCGAAGCGGGTCGCCGACCCAGGGATCGAGGGATGACTGTCGCGTCTGTCCTTTGGGACATTTTCAGCCTCTAATACGATTTATCTCTCGCCGTCGCGTTAAAATATCTCACGATCCGGACGTATATTTTTCCTATATTTTTCGCTCGTTCGAAATGTTATTGTCGAATCTGTGATGCCATTAACTTCCATGGAACGAACTGGCGCGCGAGCGTCGTTTAAATTCTCGACCCCGGGCAATTCGCTTAAAATGGCAGATTGATGAAAATGCACTCGTAATACTCGCAAAACGATCGCGAGACGGAAGCGTCCCAACGGCGCGTTATATCGGAGTCAGTGGGTCGGTTTCGATGATCGGGAAATTTGCGGAATTTAGCGGTGACGAAAAAAAATGAACGTGCACGAGCTGCCATAACAGTCGCGAATAATTCGTCGCGGCTTCTTTGGCGGAATTCGCACTAACGATTCATCCTATGGCCTGCTAATGGTCTAAGTTAGGCAAGTTTCCATCCTGTGAGCCGCGTCGCGGATGGTAGATAGGAATCTTGAAAGTTGTCGAAGAACTTCGAGACCCCGTATTTGGAAGCGAACAGTGCTTTTTCCACGTTGCATCGGTAAGACGACATGCGATGCTTTGCCGCAAGCATTCGATGATGCCAGGCAATTTTGAGACGAGTGGAGTTGACAATGGTTGGATTGATCGTTTAGATGCAAGTCCAGATACAGCATTCAACGATGCGTTTTTTATATAAATATGATCGATGATATCTTTGAATTTAACTTAATAAATAACGATTCATCACTGTCCAGAATTTTCCTGCAGTTTGCCTCGCGTAGAAAGTTGATGAGCCTATTCTTTAAATCGTGAACGTCATAAGCGTTAAACGATGCGTGGCATAAGAAAATAATAAGCATCATCGTTAATATTCACCCATCCCGATGTAGATCAACGTCCATTGTATCAATTTGCGTGGCAAACATAGGCGTGACTCATAGCGAACTTCGTTCTCGGCGCGCATTAAGAACGTGGTATGTGCCAGATAACGATTATCTGGCGTAAGCATAACCAGAAGTGATCACGATTAATTATTAATCAAGCATGAGCCTCTCGTATTTATGTTTCGCGAGACGTGTTGACAGCGAAGAGCGACGATTTTCTTCATTTCGAGAAGCGGGAAAGAGCCACATGTGTTCGCGAAACGATCGTCGCGCGATTCCGGGAGATCTAGATCCGTGCAGGCATATACGTGCGGGTGCGTTGATCTCGCAAGGGTTTCTGGGCAGGTCGGATTGTTGGCAGAACGTAAAAGGGGTTCGGCGAAGTCGCCATTCTGTCTGGGTCATCGCGTGCCTTCCGCGATCGCCGTCGCTGTTGCAGGTTATATGTCGCGACGTGGAAATAATGCGGCGCGTTATTGTCGTCTCGCATTAAGCCTCACGGCATCTCGACGCCTGTGATAGCGAGAGGTTGAACAACGAGTACTGAAGGATGTCCAAAAATTCACATTACGACGATCGTGACAAACGAATGGCCGTTTGTTGCAGCGTGCTCGCCTAATGACATCTTTGCTGACACTTTATTTTGACCAATTAAATGCTATCGATAAAGCATTCTTTCGTATCGGTCAACTTGATATTTTCACGATAAAAATAGGCTAGATCTATGAAATTTGCACCTTAAAATGCGAATTTTTACAAAATTGATACAGCATTTGATTATCCACAGTTTCCATATTTGTTCATAAATCGTTTTTTGTTTACTTTGCAAAAAATTTCATCATCAGTATTCATAAATGTTTTTTTTTTTTCTAAATTATATATGGATTCAAATTGTCTATCATTAGTTCACATTTATTTATAAATACATAATTATTTTTTTTTACCTTGCAAAATAAAAAAATTTGATACTTAGGCTTGCACAGACCTAAATATTCTTTGATCGACGTTGCTTTATTATTTCCATCGTCGCGACGTTTCTCTCCTTCGTAATGTCGGACTCGTGTACGCATTTCTCTTTGATTGCGTGCTCATAAATCAATTGTACGTCTATGAATATCTTCGCAAGTATTTACGATGACGCGTTGCGAACGTATGATGGCATTCTGCAAGGACTTTTTTCCACTGACGGCCGCAAGGGTTAGCTGTAAACGAATTTCTCCGATAATTGAAAACAGCTGGGGACAACGAATGGCGCAGGAAGAGTGCGTCGAACCTGAAAGTTCACGGGTCAGTGGGAAAGGTGTTACGTGAGCACGATGGAAGTTCAGAGTTCACGGGAACGACGACGAGGTTGCGACGAGTTGCGCGTTACAACGCGCGCATCGATCATTGAACGCGATTGAATTTTCAAAGATTCCCTTTCGAGGTCTTTCGAATGTATACTTTTGCAATGTTCTTTTCATCTTAAGCATCGGAAATGTTTACATTTTACGTGTATCCACTACATCTCTCGCACCGAATGCTAATCTTGATCTCAATGAGGTTGGCCGCTGATGGTCCTTTCAAAGAAACAGTAGGCTACACTGAGAGAAACGTTTTTGTATTATGAACCAAAGTTTTGTTGATATATGCTCAAGAAATTTATTCAGTTGCTGTAAACAAATATGTTATTTGCTTATATCTTGTTAAGTCGTTTTGGTTTAGAGAACAAAACAGTTTTGTTCTAAACAATTCTGTTTTGTTCTCTAAACCAAAACGACTTAACAAGATATAAGCAAATAACATATTTGTTTACAGCAACTAAATAAATTTCTTGAGTATATATCAACAAAACTTTTGGTTCATAATATAAAACATTTCTCTCAGTGTATGGAAAATGATTGTAACGTGATTTCTAAGCTAAAATATTTCCTATATTATTTGAATCAACGGTAGATTAAGGAAATGTTTTTATTCAGTTAATTTCCTTTTATGCGATCTGTTCATATTGTATATATTAAAAAATCACAGTTAAAAAATCGTAAATTATTTAATCCTTTTACATTAATGTATTCTAACATAAATAACAGAAAACAATTGTCCTCATTTTTCATTTAAATAATATTCTAACTTGACCTCTTTTAAAAAATGATAAATAAATAATAAAATACTTTATGAAAACTTATTAAAAATATAAGACATTAGATGTACAATGAGTTTAATTTTAATCAAGCAATATTTAATTAGTAGTCAAATATTATGTAACTTCTGTATCATTAAAGTAATAATTTTTTTCTTGTATTCGCTCATTAAGTACAATATATATTTCATAAATATCGGAGAAAGAGAGGAGATGCTTAATTGAAATTGCGAGGATCGGGATCTTATGCGGGAAAGGCTTGTATTAAACACGTGCGGATCACGTCAATTTCATACGCCTACAGAGTGCTCTAGTTGTAACCGAGTGCTCGTTATTCCACATTCCTGATTAAAGACTACGTCCTTTTCGCGGCTGCACAGTATACCGTTAACACCCACGCGATTGCAGAAGGTCATCAGCTCCGCCCGCCCACAGGCTCGCGCCCACGCTGGCTCGTGTGCAACACCCTTTAGACGCTCGCACGGGGTTGCAGGATGCGAAAGAAGCCCCTCCGATGTCCGCAGTATTTCTTCCCTCTTGCGTGGGCCGGATCAATTTTGCGGAGGAAATTGCATAGGCTATTGCAACGTTGCCTCAAACGGGAGAATGTCATGCCTCCCTGGATGGAATTGTCTCCCTAATAACCTTACGCGAGACACTTTCATTACGAAGAAACGTGTAATGCGATGCACAAAGACGTGATCGGGGCAAACTTTATTACCGCGCCGGGTAGGATGTTTAAAATGTACGAAACACCCACTATTTTCGCGGGCGTATTTGCAATGATAATAATGTCCTTTCGACATTTAATGGCTTCTGTTTACTTGATGGAAATCAAAGTGCAATTTGTTCAAGAATTTAGATATATTTAATCGATAAACATTATTCGTAACTGGAAAAATTTTAGAATTTTAAAAACAGAATAATTTGCCGACTTCTTTGACTAATAATTTATCACTATCTTTAATGGCATCTTTAAATAGTTTATTGAAAATTAATTTCATATTAATGAAATTGGTAAATGGTAAAAGTCTAAAGAGCATTGAAGAGCCGATAAAAATTCGCAGGTTACATGTTTATTTTTAGAGGTTTCTCATATCATCCGATTAATTTAATCATTCTGATCAATCTTCGATTCTCTTTTCACGGTCTCGAGACTGTTACTCATTTTTCTTTTTTACAATATCGTGGATCACATTCTAAGCGCCATCAAACGCGTTATGCATCATTCCGCTGAAAGTTTTTAGGTATAAATGCAAATTTGTTTACATTTTTATGCGACCGATCCATCGCCGAGGCATAAAATGCGCAATGGATAACTCCTAATATCGCCGTTTCATATTCATCATAATACCGAAATGGCTCGGCTTTATGTCGCGGGTGAAGTAGCGTTTGTGTCGCGGAATTCCTGTCGTCGGGCGCGTTTTACATCGTTGGGCCCATCTGCTTGCCGTTTAAAGACAGAGCGTCTGATGTATTCGGGCCGCCTGCATCGTTCGCGAGACGTCGTTGAGCGGTGATGGCCGGTTCGATCGTTATGACGGATGCTTACTTAATATTCACATAACTCGCGCGACGGGCTTATTATTCCGAGTAGTCGCCCGTGTGTATGTACCAGGCTCCGTATACTACGCTCCCTTCGCTCGCTTCGTTCGCTCGGCTTGTAAATCAAGTGAACGCAAACGAATCGCGTCGCCGCTGTTAGCGGATTAAAATCGTACCTCCACGTACTGCTGGCGACCGGCGGCGGTGGCGCAGACTTTACGCGGAACATAAGAAACGTACAAAACGCCCCGGAGTTACACTCCGGGATTCTCGTAAAGCTGCCTACTGTTTTCTCCCCTTTGCCTTCAAACAACCGACCTCTTACCCGTCCCCCTTTGCCCGAGGTCGCGACGCATAAAACGAGAGCGGCGACGCCGATTGGATTTCCCGGATTTTCTTCGGGAACGTAGAAATGAGAAGGAAAGAGTCCGGCTAACGCTGAGAAACGTATATTTCGATAAGAAGCCGCGCGTAATCATCGTAAAAAAAGCGTGGGTAGTTATTAAACCCGGAAAGGGAGGGTGGTATCGTAGGTTTAGCGCACGTCGGAAAGGGTGGGTCGGCGACAGGTTATATTTACCGTGCTTACTCCGTAACGAGATACATCACGAGCAAACTAATTCTAATCTGCGATGGCGTATCATGAATACACAGCACCATTACACCTGTTACTGACCAAGCAGGCATATCTTCGCTCGACGATAAAAAATCGCGACCGCAAGATTCCGTTACACGTGTCTGCGCACGAGAGAAGATATCTTCTGAATGATTCCTAATCCCAGGGTCAGTATATTGGATGTTTCGCAGCTGTCGTATACTTTCTCTTTCCTAGATTTCTTCGATAAATTTGCGGTCGTTCTTTCTTCAACGAAAACATTTTTTTCCTAATTTTTTACATGATACACTTTGACGTTTAAATCATAAAAGATTAAAATAAGCTATTTAAAATTTATAAAAAAAAAGGTAGCTACGTATATGAACTTCGAACTAATATATAAAGCAATTGCTGTTTCTTGCGACTTCCTTATTGATGAAGATTACCTCCAGAAATCCAGGTATTCTGTATGTGGGACGTAGGTGACGGTCGCAATGTACCTTTCTTATTGTCGAGGTCAATACAGAAGATGAGGGAAGAGACAGTGCGGTGCGGCCAGGGTATGACAGAGATGCACGGTAAAGGCACATTACGGAGACGGCCCGACATAAATCACCGTAGATTAACAATAAAAAATATATTACCCCTCGCGGACTGACTTACTTTCGTCGGTTAGTGGAGTCTCTCGCCTCCTACGGTGTATCTAAAATAGTAAACGCCGACGTATTTTCGCGTACGTGTCGGCGTATAGGTTTTACGTGAAGGGCCGCCGAGCACGTACGGCCCGTAAAGGGGACCGTAACGAGGGCCGTGAACTTAGTATAGGGGTCGTGCGACCGCGTTTCCTACGCGACTGCAAATTCTTGGTAACGGTCTGAATCCCATCATCGATCGAACATACAATATTTCTCCGAAATTGTCTCGTTCGACTTTCATGAATTATTTGGAGCACCTTGTAATCCTCTGGATTCTGGAGTCTGGACGCGCCTTAATTGCTCCGTATACAATTTTAATCGTTACCCGGTTCGTTACTTATCCCGTGTTCGGCGTATCGTCGATTGCCCGAACACGCGGACTCGGTGTTAATTCGAAATTATTCATGCCTGTCGATGAGACGAGGGGGACGGCGGTGGTAGACGCTATCTTTTTCCGCACCCATGGGACCAGAAATTTATGCCGCCGCGGGGATCCATGGTGTCGCGTCGATTGCGTTCCTCGAGACGGGGTTGAGAGACTTTTTTTCTCTTCACCCCACTGCTTTTCTCCGCTCGCACGCGAGAGCGAGGAGACTCGGAGATAATGGCACAATAACTGGAACAATGTGTGTTGCCGAGGGAGAATGGTTTCGCCATCACGGATCTTTCGCAAAAGCACTGGGCGAAACGAGCCGCCGTCCACTTACGAACCTCGCGGTGGACCATGGCTCCCGCGAGGATACGCGTGTCGTTATTTTGAAAGGAGCGTGACGTTAAACACTTTCTGGGACAGTATACGTGTTATCGCGCGCAATGTACATAAAACAT
Organism: Tetramorium alpestre; assembly: GCA_021460005.1. Lineage (NCBI taxonomy): Eukaryota > Metazoa > Arthropoda > Insecta > Hymenoptera > Formicidae > Tetramorium > Tetramorium alpestre. The sequence goes on along the minus strand of JAJVSH010000040.1, from coordinate 1,354,435 downwards.
TATGGACAGTAAAAAGAACAAAATTGAGGGGGTTAACGGAGATTATTAGCGTAATACGTAATAACGTACTAACGCAATGATTTTTTTTCCCAGTAAATAAAATAAAATTATTATATTATTTTTTAAAAATCATGATTATCAGAATTTGATCAAATCGTCTTCTTTATCTAATGGTGCCTCTCTTTCTCAGCTGCCTTCTGTTAGTACTCGTAATCTGCTGTAACTCATAGTGCGATCGATAAGACAATGATGATTATTTCCGGACGTAGAGCGGTCTGCATATCGTTTCGCGAGCGAACAAATGAGGAATACCCCGTGTACTCGGCTTTGAGAGAAACGCCTCTACAAGATATCCAGGATATGGGCTCGTAGTGCTATTTGTTAGAATCGATTGTGCAAAGAGTATCGCGCGCTCCATGTTGCGTCGGCAGCTACAACGATCACCTTTTGAAAAATCATTCGTAGATTCTATTTCCGGTGGCTCGACTTGAAGCGCGACGCAGTGGCGAGCGTAATCCTGGCTGGCACGATAATAGACTGGAACTTACGCCGAGTTTAAGAGCACCGGCACCGACGAAGCAATGTTACGAAATGGAGCAGTTTTACAGGCAGTAAAATGTTGATTGGAATCCAGCCGATCGTTCCCCTCTCGCTTCCACCGCCGAAACCCTTCCACTCTCGCTTTAACCCGTTACAACCGACCTCAACCGCCACCGCCGCCGCCACCGCCACCGCCGCTGCCGCCGTCGCCGCCGCCGCCGCCGCCGCCGCCGCCGCCGCCTTCGTCGTTGCCGATGCTCCCGGTCCCCATTGCCCTTCGTCTTGCGCCCCCTCGTAACAATGCACCCGTTGCGCTGGGTTTCCAATGCATACCAAGCGTGCATATACCGCGTATCTACGTGATACGTAATACGCAACGCCATGGGTACCCAAGTAACGTTATAGAGAACTCGGATCCCGTCCCACTGTATTCCAGAATATCAAGACAAGAATGTAACCTCGGCCCGGACCTACGTGGGCCACGTGTATATATCAAGTTTCACATTATGTCGTATGTTCTCTTTATTGAAAAGATGATTGTAATAATTGTATACAAAATTTCTCTTGATAAATCTTTAATGAGGACTTATTTAACTAAACTAGTAATTTTTTTCTTCTCATTTTAGAACGATAATAATCCTTTTGATTTTGATCAAATCTTGATTCTTTAAATATGTTGCATAATCTACACGATAAGAAATTGATAATATCATTCTGCTTTCCAACAATCCTAAAATAGATTAGTTTATTCAATTTAAGTGATTTTCAATTTGCGCGAGAGAAATCCATCTACTAAAGAGAATGAAAAAATAGAGCTAATAGAACGGTAGAGTTAATAAAAATAACAGAGAGAGAGAGAGGGAAAAGGGGAGGGTAATAGCCTCGTGGAATTAGCGAACGGGAAACTCGAGTGTTTCTCGGCAAGTTGCACCCAAGACTCAACCTTACAACAATGTTTCAAGAGCGGTTTAACGTGGTACGGCACGATATCTGCCCACTTCCGGCGCACGTGTACGAAACCTCGTATTACTGTACGTGCACGCCCGACGCCGCTCATTGTCTTGGATACGCTCGGGCGTATTTCGTTGTCATCTCTCTTCGTAACGCCGCGACGTACGGCCGGCGGGTCGGAAGAAGAGAGTGAGGGAGGGAGGGAGGTTATATGAGCATTGACGCGAAAACGTAAGCGACGAGAGAAAACGCGAAAACCGGGACGTGGAAACGGGATGTTTCTGACAGAGGGTAAGGGGCCCGCCGCATCCTCGCTTCCTTCCTCCACTTTGTTCGACACGCCATGCATTCGAGTACCTACGGTATGACGCTACGTGTTATTGCGCCCAGTTATTACCGTGGTTATTACCGCGACACTGAGTTTTACGATCTGATCGTCGCTGCGGACCCACGGGATTCGACGCGCGAGTGATCTATCCGGAAAGGCTTTGCGTTCGCATGACAAAAAGCTTTAAAGGTGGTTGGAAGCTGACTCCGTCCATCTCTATTCCGTCAGTCTCTTCTTCCGTTCCGCCTCAATTTCGAGCGCAACCTTTGGTACGCGCACTAAAAACTTTATTGAGGGATATTTCGCCCCGCTGCAGCGACGTCGATCGGGCGGGAGGATCGTTATATATACGGGATGTATCAGATATCGCGCGATTTACTTTAAGTACAGATATTAGATGCCGAACTAAAAGAAAACTTGCGCTGAAAGATCGATAGCGAAATAACTCTCTTCGACTCTCTCTCTCTCTCTCTCTCTCTCTCTCCCCCTCTCTCCCTCTCATATTAAGTTTAACAAAATTTGAAAATTTGTGGTTTAATTATTAAGATATCTAAAAACTTACGCCCAATCGCGGCTTCCGTCAAACTTTCGTCAAGGAATCTGTTATAAGAGAAAGTATTAAACTTCTGATATACCCTGCACCTCTATTTATCAACAAACACCACTTATGTACCTGTGTGTGTATTCCCGATGCAATAGGGGGTTCATAATGTAATTAAGGCGATCTGTGTATTCGCGGGGAAGTAATACTACTAAACTCCCGTTAATCCGTATGTATCTTCATCGAGAAATTATTCTGCCGAACGTATCTCTCGTACAAAACTCTTGATTATTATCATTTTACGTTGTACGTCGCGACGCACCTGGTGCGTGTCGCCGGCGGAAGCCGGCCGATGACGTCGGGGGGGGATCGTTAATCGAAAGTTCTGTCGCGTACGCGCCGTATCTACTTTCATCTACGGAGGGCCTTCGTCTACAAACGCCCGGCGGCGACGCGACGCGGTACGAGCGAGTGGCGCATGAAAAACGACGACAGCCATTACTCTCGCATCGGAGAAACCGTCTGGCGTCTACCGACCGGCGTGGGGGCTATTAACAAAGTAGGGCTCTGGCGTAAAAAGGGTGGGAAGACAAAACAGGTGAAACGCTAAAAAATGGGTCACCCCGCGCGCGGCCGCCCCTTTGCGCCCACGTGTACCCTCCGTGCACACGTACACGTGACGAGGTCGCGCGCACGCGTCTACATCCACACAGACGTATTCGTCTCGAGCGCGAGAGCATACGTCTCCGCGTGCAACCCCCCGTTATAAAGCCACGAACGTCGCAACCCCCGCTCGTATGTGTGCCTGGGCTGTGTATGTGTGTGTGGTATCTGTGGGATGCGTATAGGGGTGGTAAAAGCGGTCTCGCGGCGGCGGAACAGAGAGAACAGCACCAGAGGAGAGACAGATAGGTGGGAAGCGAGGGAGGGTGCGGGAGGGGATGAGTTTGGAGTTGAGTTGTCGGCGAATGAGGGCACTGAGGCTGGCGGCAGAGGGTGAGGCCAGACAGAGGCTATTGATCCACCAGGATCCACCTACCAACTCACGTTAGTGGGATAGGCTCGGTCTGAAACGTCGATCTACGCTGTGGGGGAGACGTGGAAAATGTTTCGGGCGAGTAACCCTTCGCGCCGTGCCGCGCTCGCTCGACGATGCTAGTCGCGGGACGAATACCGGCGAGGACCATTTTTCTAATGCGAGATAGAGAGGCGCATCTGCGTAATATCGCAGCGCGTTTCCGCCACCTTGTCTCTTAGAGATGGAAATAATTTGCGCGGCGGTAGGCAGCCGGCAGGCAGCCTCTCCCCGGAGGCTTCGAAGTCGCCAAGATGTCGGCGAGATCGTTCCCGCGTTTTTCTTTTCGTCGCCTCTTCGCCTTTTTTCAGTCCGGAAGAGAAGGCACTTAAGGTGCTAAAATGAAATTTGCATGCTGAACGCGGCGAGGTTTTACTCAGTACTTGAACGAAAAAATAACAACCGCCGGCGGTTTAACCGCATACGCGCGCGCACACGTACACACGTACATCCACGTATACGCGCATACATATATTTTTTCTATTACGATAGCCAGTAACGAGCTCCCCGCAGGATACGGGCCTGGTCTTGTCGTGGTGTATCACATAAAGAGCGGGTGTTTTGCATAAATAACTGTCCCGAGAGCGGATTCAATTTTCTCTAGGCGCTCTTAAGAGGTCAGGCGGTATTTAAAACACGGGGGCAACGGGTTACGAACTGTCGTTCGGAAAGGTGTATTTCGAGTACTCCTTCGAAACGCGATAACCCTCCAATATACTTCGGAGCTCAGAGTGTTTTTCATAATCAATTTCTTTGTCGCGCACGTGCGATTTGAAAAGTGTCGAGATTTATTTTATTTCATATTCGTCGGATTATTTTTTGTATGTGTTTATACATGAATACTGTAAAGGTATAGCTTTATTGCATTAAATTATATTACATGTAATCTTTGAGATTTTAATTTGAAAGTATATGAAAGAATTATTATCGAATATGGGATAAAAATTCTACGTCTATTTCGTAATACACCGAATTTTTCCTTCCCATACAAGTTTCCCCCTTTAATTGGCCTACCATGCAATTTATATTCGCGAAGCCGTCTTGCCGGATCTTAATATCCTCGTTATCGCCAACACGATATTTCTCCCGCGCTCGGGCAGGCGGCGTCTCCTGACAGACTGACAACCCTTCACTCGAGAACTAAACAAATTCGAAGAGGTCTTTCGCTGTCCCCGGGCCCCGCGGAAGAAAGAGAAAGAGAGAGGGAGAGAGAAAGTGCAGAGATAAATAAATTGCGGGGGCGAGCACCCTTGTGTCAAGGGGAGAAGGAGGGCAAATTGCGCGCCGGAGACAAAGGAAGCGAGACTCGCGGCGGAAAGGCGGAGAGATATAACGTTATGAATTTATTTATGCAATACAACTTGGCCCATTCGGATTACAATAGCGCGAAATTTAATTGGATCGTTTACTTGCTACGCTCAAGGTACGATCAGAGTAAACGCGAGCCCCGGCCCGCTCTGTGCGCTTGTCCCTACTTTGCTTCTTTTTCACCCATCCCTGGTCCTCTCGTCGCCGAGAAACAAAAGAGGTTTCATCGAGTTTCCTCGGAAATCTCGGGAATGCCTCTTAAACCAGGCGTAGAGAGAAGAGACCGTTCGTCTTCTTTCGGCTCAAGGACGTACTTTTCGTCAATTTCATGATTTCGTACGAGGGGTATTAATTAGGATCGACCCGTTTAAAGAGTAAAATGTCCATCTTTCCTTTATCGAAATCGATCTTTTATTTTGTCCAATAAATGAATAATTCTTCCAGTAATGGAAATATCTAATTTGTATATATAAATATACACGATGAATTAAATTTTAATGGCAAATTTAAATGGTATTTTCTAAGACGGTTGAAAAAAGAATTGCATAGACTCATCCCTTCCATATTATTTACGATATACCTCTGGTCCGTTCAGCTTCGCCCGGTCGCACTTGCAACCGTTTTTTGTACACTCACAATTTTCTCTGTCCTCCTTGCTATCTCTTCGCTCTGGTTTCTCTTTAGTAACCGCGACGGCGGCAATGGCGGTTATCCCTCCCGCGTTCCCGTTTCATTAATTTTATCTGCACGTTTTACGAGCAGCATCCGCAGCTCGAAACAAATTAATTGCGCCACGCCACTCGAATTAATTGGCGAGCTCGTGATTCACGGCGAAAACTTTCGGCGCAAGTTTACCATGTCTTTCTCCGATTCCCTGCGGATTGAGACTGCTTGTCGTACAATGGCGCGAATGGCCCCTCCATCCTGAGTAATTTGTAACGTGTTAAGATGGCACGCGTTTGCGATTTAAATAATGATAAAGTGAGAGGAAGCAACGTTTGTTCGTGTGTTTTGTATGCGGAGCGTATCTACGCGTAAGCTACGATTAGAATCACGAAATTAAAATTTTTCCATTAACTTTTATAGCTGCAAGAGAGTATCCACGTGAGATCTGCATATTAATACAAATAAGCAGTACAGATATTCATATATTTTTTTCCTTGTTATATATTCCTATTTCTCTCTCTTTATATTTATCCTGTAAAATATAAAATAATTTACGTGAATATTTTTCTAGTTTACAATTAATTATTTAATTATTTACTGATCCATGTATTTATAAGAATTAAAAACTTATCAAGTTTTTTATTGTTAAGATGTGAAAATGAAATCGCTTAATTAAACCTTCAATAAATTTCTATAAACACTTTGCGTTACGATATTAGGGGAATATTACTCGATAGCAGTTCTTGAATTAATTTCTGCGGTAAAACCAAGAATTTAAATTGGTGAAACGGGCATGAATTTCGGGAACCCGAATTGCCCATCTTTCGTAACGAGAGCATATTTTTGGTCAAAGTAAATTTCAGACGGTTAATCACCGTTATTAGAGCAGTTTAGACGACAACGAGGCCCTAAAAACGTGTACTCCGTACCGGCAATACCGTGAGAGACGAGAGAAGAGAAGTTGGGATCGCCGAGGCAATAACTGGGCATGACCCCCGCCGGTTTACATCCGGATTTACATGTAAACGTACGTGGATCGTCGAAACTGCTTTCGCAACTAGTCTCGGACCGAGTAAATTGGTAACTAAGTGCTGGAGTAATATCGGTAACAGTTTGCTGCGGAAGCTTGTTGCTGCTGTTAGAGCGCATGTAGGTACTAACACACGTCGCGTTCGGATGTTCCGAAGAAAGTGGGAGGGCCAGTGGTAACTAACTAACGATCGTCATGAGACTCTCTGCGTTTACGTTAGAAATGGTTCGCGATCGCGATTACCTCGGGTAATCGACGCCGCCGTCGCAATAGTAGAGCAAATTCAGTGCTGCGCGCCGAGCAGCGATTGTGTGCATTAGTTTTTACGTATCATTGGTTTTGTTACTCTTCTCTCTCGTTGATTTACGTAACGATCGTTGGCGCGTCAGTCATATTGCATTTCACTTCGCGATTTCGATTTAATCACTCACATAATCAGGTCATCGCGTGCTCGTATACGTAAACAAAAAAAAAAGAAACAGATTCCGTGTGCAAAATAAAGCGATTTGTCTTGTTGTGTTTTCGCAGTGAACATACGTACATCTCGGCTTTCGCAATATTTTCACGATCCGGCTTGGCAGATACATTCGCAGATATTACCCGAGTTACGAATATTTCCGTTGCTGCACGACGATGTAGCTGCACAATGAGATCGTTCTGCTTCTCTGATAGAACGGTATCTGATTGCGGCGACGTTTCGGTACTTTGAAGGGGTACCTTTCTCGATTACGACCGCATGAAAAAACTCATTAATGAGCGGCACGCATCCGTCACAAAGAACGGAAATAACGGTAGCGATGGAAAGAGAAATAATGGAGGACAACGATACATAGTTACGTCGAACAAGAGTACTTACTGTGATAGATGTCCGAAATTTCGTTATACGTTCCGCTTTTATCGTATCATAGTTACCCCATTTTGCTAGTATAAAAATAAAATCACTCCGAAGCAATGTGTGTTTGTAAAGCATTTATAAGCAATAGATGTAAAATATCTTGGGTCGAAGAGAGCATAAATTAATCTATATTTATATATTCCATTTATATTATACCTATATAAATTTATCCGATGTAAAGTGTAAATATGTCTGCCATTGAAATTTATATAGAACTCTACGTTTAAATGGCGTTTCGTGTGATCTCGATCTTTTTACGTTTAACGCGTTACGCGTAGGTCGCTGCGCGATAAAGGAGTCAGAGTCGGAGACCTGTATGGCCACTTTTAGTGTGCCGAATAAAAATACGAGCTTAAATATTTAACATGCTGTTTACCGATGAAGCGATAGCGCGACGCAATAAAGCGCTAAGAAAACTTGATCATCCGACTTAGCGCGGTAGCGGCTGCATTCAGCGCATACAAATTCTCACATAACCGGCCGCATTCGATGCTTCCTTCAACCCCGCCGTCCTCTCTCTCTGTCTCTTCTCTCTCTCTCTCTCTCTCTCTCTCTCTGTCCCCGAACGTGTATACCTTGAAGACGGCGAGCCGTTCTTTTATATGCCCGTCGCCTTTCCTCCCCGCCGCTTATAACCCCTTCACGCCCCCCTTCCCCCGTCCGCCGAGGACCTATCCTACCGCGACAGGATATCGCCAAGTAACTTCCCGCTCGTTCGTGCGGAGTCTCAATCCAATAACCATTTAAGAGCCTTACACTCGTACCTTACACGTCGGGGGAGCTGCTCTTACACGCCGCCCTGCCGTCGCTACCTTCCCGGTCACCCCGTTCGTTTCTTCCCCTAACATGCCCGCGGATGGCAATGCTGTTAGATAGCGCGCATGTAAACCTACGTAAGTGCGTCACTGAACGAGCGACGTTCGTGAGATTAAAAGACATTTATTTCGATATCGAAGATGCACCGAGATTAACACCCGTAAAATAGCTCGCGTCGTTTATGCACCTTAATTCTTTTATTTTTTTTTTTTTTTATGAAGTTGTGCTTACAAAATTAATTTTTTTTCTAAAATGATCGATCGTTATGTAATAAATTATTAAGTATATTAAAAATTAAAGATATACAGATATATACAGGAATTAAGGAAAAATGATATGGAAATTAGAGAGACTATTAGATTAACATATGCTAAATGCTCGTAATATATCTTCAACATTTGGAAATAATTTGAGGATGAGAGGATTAGCATGCAACCTTGCAGAAATTTTATTCGAGGATTGCGTAGGGATTTATCTAGCTACTTATGTAAAATTATGTAGGAAAAGAATTTACTCTTATTACGCTTATATCCTGTGCTTCATTCCTTGTCCTCCTTATTTAATTAGTTACCTACACTTGATTTAATACGTTAAATATTAGTGGCGATAATAGTTTTCCAGCACATCTCGTTGAGACATTTCAACATTTTCACAATAAACATCATTGATGCCAATATTGTCATTTCGACATGAGAAATCCCCTTTTCAATTAATAATCTCTGATTGTGAGTCAATATTTACGATCCATCGTCCACGCAATTAATTAAATACTTCCTATCGATTATTGAGTAATTATGTTACGATTAAATTTTTTTTATGTCGCTAATCTCATTAAACGTCTACTATCTGTTGAAAAACATTTACCTATAATAAAACGAACTAACATGAATAGCAACATGTTTAATAAATTATTTTATGAATTATTAACGTCGGTAATATAAAGTTCGCCGCGAATTTTCTTTCGCGGAACATATTTCTACAGAGGATATTTTTACCAAGTAGTTTGTCGCAAGCTTCTCTCATTATTCACGTCGAAAGAGCGATAACCAGTGCGCACCGAAACAATGAGTTATCGATTACAATCTATATGATAATAAAGAGTCGGCGAAAGCCGTTTTGGTGCCCTTCTCTTTGTTTGTTCCCCGTTATTCGCAATGTATGACAAGTTGCGCCCGGAATCTACGGAATCGAAAAAAATGAGGGAAGGGATCTTGCCTGTTATAGAGATTGCTCCTTTCTCATGCCGCGTCCAAAGTTTGATATCCTTTCTCCTTTTTTTTTGCTCTCTTTGCTCCGGTCCGTAACGCGTGACGATGTCTTTTGATTTCACGAGCAAATCCTGCATCCAATTTCGACGGGTCGACGAACGGGCCCGTCCTTTTCCTGTCCGAGAACGATTGGGGATTTCTGCCAGAAGTCAAACAAATCTTGTCCATCGCTAACCGTGAAACGAATTTCTAGCCTTTCTAAGGAGATCAATCTGTAGTCGACGTCTGCACTCGATCAATTCGATGGTTGCTCCGTTTCGCGTCGACAGCAGCTGATGGAAATTAATTGAGGGACAGGAATATCGAAGGTAAACGTGCAGGATGGCGCTTAACTCTGTTTTCGATTTTTCGAGAGAACTCATAAATAGATTTTTACAGAAAATAAAGTGTAAAAATCTTACAAGTATATAGTATAACGAAAATTAAGATTACAATTTATAAACAAATCAATTAGAGGTATGTGATTTATAAGTAAATGATGAAGAATTTTTTTTGTAATTATCTCGGCAAACAGAAATTCTCTCAAAAATCACGATAATGAGATATCCGGTCGCGTTTGCCAATGAAACATTTTCACTTTGTAATTGATTGATCCAGAAATAACGATAATTAACGACTCGAGTGACCTCGACAACATTTTGCTCAAACTTTGAGAATCCTAATCAGGCTCGAGACGTTTTTGATCTCCGTGTCGTCGTACTTTCGAGTCGTCCTCTCTCCATGTCTTTCCTCCTAATTAGGGAGTAAACATTCAGCGGAAGTCGTCGCCCTGCGAAATACGATTTTCATTTCGGCAAGTGAATATGGCACGCTTGACGAAAATGCTCTTCGGCTTTTTCACGGAGGTTAATTTCCTTAAGCACGATTTCGTCGGTGCACACTTTTGTACGGAGAAACAGTGCCTTAAAGTACGTAACTCGACTTTATTGGACGACTTTCGGACGAAAGAGCGCAAAGTTTTCACGGTTACGCAAGGGGAAGTCTGAGTCGTAAAAATAAGTGTACTGTGAGGTGGTTTAACAGTGTCTTAAGCAGCGGGCAACGTCGCGTTAAAATTTCTCGAGAACGCCGAAAACTGTCCACGGGAAACTGACCGTAAAAAATAGGACGTCATTTTCATCATGTCCCTTTTTCATGAAATCTTTTTCGCAAATTATCAGGGTGCGTTCTTTTTTTTTTGCGATTCTCAAGAAGCACCTTTCCAATTATGCGAAATATTACCGTTTCCTTGCCGTCTATGTATGTATATGTGTGATAATCGAGCGATAAATCCAATACTCATGCAATTCATGTTCGGCATTGTGGCTTCGTTTCGATGGAAACTTATTTTCTCAACATATTTATATGTATTATGTATATGTGTATATGTATATTTTATTGCATATGTAAGTATATATGCGTCGGATACGTTCCCTCGTGAGTTTTCAAATAAGCGGCCCTCCAGGAGGAACGAATCGACCAGTGACGCGGAAGGGCCTGGAAGCTCCGCCATTAAAGTTGCACGCGCTTCGCCCGTTGCCGTCCTCGCATCCTCGCGGCGCAGGCATTGCTGGCCTGATATCCATATGCAGCAGCCCGAGGAAATAAGCTCGCTCGTAAATAAGAAAAGTTCTTACCACCCGGGCACCTCCTTTCCCCTCCCCTCCGCTTTCTTGCTCTCTCTCTCTTTCTCTCTTCGAAGGGTTCGCTCGAAGCTGGCGTGGAGCGCGCATGGCTTCCAAGATATCGGATGATTTGTTGCGAGTCGCCCTCTTTTTCACCCCGATCCGGGACGCGTCGCTTCCTTCCTACGAACGCCATGAATACACCGATGTCTTGCGTGCAGGCACGGCGACGTCATTTCCCGGCACTTTAACGCTATAATGGTCGGAACGGTCACTTAGCTCGCATTGTCGCTTTTTGTCGCCGCAGACATTATTGGGGCGGGAACCACGCCGTTTTGTCGCGTCTCGTTGTGAATTACGAGAAATGTTTTCTTTAGAATTCGGAGGCGAATATGGCGAAGAAAGAATTAACAATAATATCGCAATTTAAGTTCTATTAATAATTACATTATGCGCAATATTTTCTTATCTTCAAATTATTAATGGGGTAAAGATTATTATTATAGAAATCAGCTGTAGATTCAAAATCTATGTATCCGTTAGAAACGTAGTTTAACATCTCGTTGATCAGATGCAGTCATTGGGGGATTCGCAAGATGTGATCCAAACAGATGGAGAACGGAATTGAGCTAGAAATCGAATTCGCATTACTGATCTATTTTCGTGCCGGCGTTTTTGTTGACCTCGAAAGGGGATAACTGTCCTCGAGATGGGTTAACGGTACGCATGGTCACACGTTACATTATGGAACTAGCAAGATTGATTTACGAGTCGCAGTATTTCATTCGGGTTTCATTCGACTGTCCACTCGCATCGAGAAAGCTCGCGTTCTCAGCGACACGAGGACGTTTCAGCGTCGCAATATCGCCTCCATCCAGAGCGATGCAGCGCGCGGCCTTTTCGCGCCGCAAGATTTATGGTTTGCGCGAAGCGCGCCACGTCGCGAAAGTCGGTGAACGATAATCAGATACAACCGGGACAAATAGTATTTGCGGCACGTGCGCGCCTTGACCGGCAAGAATCCATCAAACGTAGCTCGCGGACGTCGAGACGCGTCCATCGTTAATTCAACGAAGTAGATCCCGCGCGACATTGCCTGCGCTCTCGCTTATTTTTGCCTCGTCGTTTATAATCCTCGGCCGCGCACCGATCGCCGGTCGAGGCTCCGCGCCAAAGATAGAAATGAAGCGAAAGAAATCTCGTCGGCGAGACGGCACAGGATACGCCTTGCGCGCTTCTTATCTCGCGGAATCTCGTGAGTGATCGCCGGTGATTTACCGGAACCCGCCGCTGGTATCTCTTAAATCTCAGGACTTATGGCACCGTCATGGCGCAGCCGTTCTCTCCCGCGAAAAATCTCGATCCTTTCCTCGGACGGCGCGAGTCCCGCGAAAGAAATCCGCGTATAATCGATGCAGAATCATATCCATTTCGCGCGGTTTTTTAACATTCAAATCTTAACAATCCTCGCGTCGCTCGATTAATAACGCGATCTTCATATTTTATGGATTAAATTGACTTTCCTGAAAAAAAAAAATTTTGATATCATCCCGTGGAACTAGGTTTCTTTTTATGTAACTTATGACGTCGGGGAAAGATCTTTACTACGCTGTTACACGCTCGTTTTCTTACTGTGGCGTGTCCACTGACACAGTGATAGACAACCCGATAAGGGTAATAAACGCGTCCCCATTTTCTCGACACGAACACGTACCGCGACTCGCTGCGTCAGGAGTTCGCGGAATTTTTTTTCCTCCCCCGTCGACAAAACCGCGGATGGATCGAAGGAACTTCGACGTATCGATGGGTGATTTCGTCGGGCGAGAGTCTCGTGAGCGACGACGGCGACGGGGAAATCTGCAGTGTGTGTGCTCTGGAGAGAGAGAGAGAGGGGGGGGGGAAAGGGGCTCTGGATATATAAAATAATCCCCAGAAATGGAGGGAATAAATCACTCGTGTCGTGAGAGGCTTTCCTGATCAGACGGAGGGGTTCGAAACGGGATAAAAACGTTCTGCCTCCCTTTCGGATCGCAAGGAACTTTGCTCTTGGCCAACATACCCTTCAACACGCTTCGTCTCTCTCTCTCTCTCTCGCTCTCTTTCTGTCTCTCTCTCGTTTTTAAGTCACCCCTCCTTCGCCACCCTTTGTACCCATCGGCAGCACTCCATTATTCGACCACGTCAATTACAGCCTCTGCGCCTAACGACTGAAGAATTCGATGTGCCGGGAAGCCCTTACGTTCCTCTCGCGCTGGCGGACAGTGAGTGCGTCGGCTCGATGAGAGAGAAAGAGAATTGATAGGCGAAAAGGAAGAGCCCTTTCGCTCGACAATAGTGACGACAACGGCGAAACAATCCTGTTCGATCCTCTTTCGTTTTCCATCGAGCGTTAATTTGTTTCCCGGTTATTTGTTGTTCGGTTCCACTGGCCTTTCTCGGCTGAGCCGAGCGGCGTGCAAATATTTGTCCGAGTCAATCGCCAGGGATTATTTGGAATAAACATTCACGGCGCGTAATAAACCCATCCGACGTTTTCCCCCGCCGCGAATTTTACGCGGTCGCCGCGCTGATTCGCGATAACTCGGCTTCGAGATATTTACCGCCGCGGGGGCTTCGTGGCGAAGGCTCATTTTACACGCGACGAAGTTATCCTAACGACGTTAAACGCGCGACGCGAAATTTCTTAATACGTGTCGCAAAGACTTATGAGGACGTACGGACGGGCCTCGTCGAGCGAGAGCACCATCAGACGGATCATTCCGGTTTTTCATTTCGACGCTCTCGCGCGCAATTTGTTTAATCTCGGCGTCTAATGAAGCCTATCGCGGCGGAGGGAACGTCGCGCCGTTCGATCCTAATCCACGCGAAATTGCGTCGTTCGATTTTCCTTCGTCGAATTAAATCGCACCACGCCCTTTCCTTCTGCCGTCCACCCTCGCGTCCTGTTGTTCCCCCTCCCATGCCTTCCGACCCGTCGACCTGCCAGCCCTTACCCGCCTATGCATCGTCGACCTACTTACCTTCCCTCAGTGAGGAAGGAAAAAGTGGCGCTCGAGAAGTGTGTTAAACAAAGACACTGGATCAATTTTTTAAAAGGAATCGTTTCTAACGGGATGAAGACGCGAGTCGCGCGTGGGGATGGCGGATTTGAAAAATAATTGATTAAGATTCGCGAGGGTGAAGACAGAGCACGAGACTACCCTCATTATTTTGTTCGCCCCCCCCCCCCCCCCACCTCCCACCAACCGTTTTCCGTTTCGCTTGTTCTTCATTCTGTCGTTCGATCCATCTGCTACTCTTATAAGTGGCTGCTATCTTTATTTACGCAACTTGATACTGTACTTTACCGTGCTTTAACTCTCGTATCGTTTTTCGAAAAGAATAACACATAATAAAACCCATAACACTCTATCATTCTTCGAAAAGAACAAAATAATAATACTCTAATTTATCATTTAACTTGAACATTTTATCATTTGCATCGTACATATGTAGTTTTAATTTTGTATTACATTTTATAATTTCATATTTAGTCAAATGTCATAAAGAAACAATTTCTATATTTGAAACGTTCATTAATTAACTACACTAAAAAGTTTCCGTAATATCTGTCCATATTTATTAGCTGTCAGCCTTTGCTGTACGCGTGGAGAATGTCTTGTTGTAACTTATGCAATTTAAAAATGTAATTCAAAGATTTCGCACAACAGATGTTCGCGAGCACGTTTCTCTTTACCGGTGGATCATTAGGTAGGGATCCTGAACTAACATCCGATCCGCGTGATATTTCTAGCGCGCGAAAAAACCTTTCGCCGTCACCTATTATGGCTCGCAAGCTGGCGGGGGTACGCCACTCCATATGTCGCTATCCAATATCGGTCGAGCATCGATCATTTCCGAGTAGCTCCCATCGGTGGACAGTTGAGGCGATTTGGGGCACCCTGTGGAACGCGCGATGCATATTCGGGCCAATCAAACTGACCGGTGTCCCCCTTCGGTTTTTTTTCACAAGATCCTGAAGCGAGAGAGGGAAAGGGAGAGAGAGAGAACTGACGAAAGGACGCGTCATTGGAGGACTTGATGGATTATTTGTCCGAAGAACGCGTTGATTGCTACCTTCTCGGGGTTTCGGGCCTTCCGCATTATGATTACATCGATCTTGTATTTGCAGCGCGAAAGGTCCCTCCGTCGTGTCCGGAATCCTAATCGCTCAGCCGACCGCTCGCGGCCGTATATACGCACGTTCACACACGCACGTCTGATTTATGCGTCTTACCGTCGAAATTTATAGGTTCGCGGTGAGCGAACTTGCGGGAGGGTAAGGTAAAGGGAGGGGAAAGCATTCGGGGAAACGAGGTGGAAGGTCTCCCTTTCCCCCGAGGAAAAGTCCGAAAGTCGTAAACGAAGGCGAAGGTCACTCGACACCCTCGCGCAGCGCGACAAACTTTGGCACGGCTGATCCTAAATCGCTCGCGGATCCTTAAATTTTCCTTCGATTTACCGCCATTTGCAACCTTCCGTCCCGTTTGGCTCTGGCAAACACGATCGTACATTTTCGTTACTCGCGACTGTAATCGTCGGTCCTCTTGTTTCTTATTCAACGCACGCATAACGCACTTTTGCGCGCTGAGGATCTCTCGTCTAGGCAAAGTCCGCGCGAACAAAACTCGACTGCTTTGCGGAGAACGAGGGAGAATTCATGGGAATTGGATAAAGTCATAAGGTAGAATAAGGGTGAGAACTGGTAGCGTAGAGTCCCCTAACGTAGGATCTTCCACCCTCAAAGGTGCGGAAAGGACTTTAAGCTGTTTTCTTTCGCGCTACGTGTTACATTGCGCAAAAATGTATGGCTATTCGTATATACCTACTGCGCCATTTTATGTATCCATAGAATACGCAGAAGAGACTACTGTGTCTACTAAAATTCATATTTCGCGCAGACGAAAATGTCGGAGTACGAAGCAAATGGAAAAAGATCATTACTGCATTTTATTTAACGTATATAACGTATATGGTATGCAATATAATGATAAAAATATAAATTTTATCTTTAACTTTTAGGAAATTCATATATGAGATATAAAGATGCAATATATGTATGTTTTGATTATATTCTTCATGAAAAATTAATTTTTGTACGTGAAACCTCTGATTCTCATGTCACAAACGTTAATGATAACGTTAATGATAAAATCACAGATTTATCGAACAGACTTTCTGCAATTTTAATATTTAATATTCTTTTTGTGAAAATTACCAACTTTAAACATCGCGCAAGGAGAAAATGTAATTTTCTATAATTATGGAATCTGTTTCGATCTAATTTAATTTAATTTTAATCTCATTCGTCGCTAGTAGAGCCGATATGAAATACCAAGTGCAGCATACTATTCCGTTCGTTTGTATTGTAAGAGAAATTTGACCCGCGCGCGAGACCAGATTTGTCGGATATTGGATCGTACAAGTGCCTTCTCTCTCCGTCCTTTCATCCTGCCGGCGGCACTGCTTTCCCTTCTCAACCTTTTGAACAAGCTCTCGTAAGAAGTTTGGCAATTTGTAAGCTGACGTCGTCCGCGGAGAGATCAGGGGTACACGTGCACATGCTACTCGACCACACGCGTCTCCTCAAACATACGTACACGAATCATGCATGTATGCATGACACATAATATACCACGTACATATACATGCGCGTAAGTGGCTGCCTCGCGGATACACGGTGGAAGGATCACTCTCGGCAGGATAACCGCGCGAGAAGTCTCTCGAAAGTGTCTATCAAATTCTCGTTTCGCGTTTATGACTCTGTAATTCGATACAGCGGACACCCGAGTCGCTCGTAATAATTTCGTTATCAAAATTTGAGACACGTATGCTCGCGCGCGGCGAAATTCTTTTTTTTTTTTTATACCGCCGAATAATACGAGCTCTATAAAATTTTCGTACCGTATATGTGCTATCGTATACATACGGCGCGACATGTACTGCCGAATTGACGGTAGTGCGGCACAGAGAAAGCAATTTGCGATTGATTCGACTGGCATTGTCAAAGGGTAGCCATACGAATCCGCGCGCCGATGCGCTTTTATCGTGCTCGAAAGCAGATAAACGAAAAACAAATAAAGCAAAACGATCTTGTGTTAATCGACGCTGTCCAGTTCGCGGATTTGCGCGGCTGCTATTTCCATGTTGGCCTTTCGCAATTCGCTCGAGCATACATATATGTATCCTACATTTTTTACCGGCACGTTCTAAAATTCCATTGCCGTGTACTCATATCGAAAGGTGTCGATTGCTGATATTATTATACAGCGTGTCCCAAATATTTCATCGTCTTTTTATCGATCTAAGATTTTTTTTCATTAGCAACAATAAGAAAACTGAGTTTTTGAACTTTTTCCACAGAAAACTAGGGGTGAATCTACAGTTATGTATTTTTCCGTGTGTTTTAATCCGCGATATCGTAGAGAAAATACATCTAAATTATTCTATTAATTTTAATATAAATTCTAGTTAAAAGACAGATTAACAAGTTCACGTTCGCGTATGTATACACGAGAAATTATCTCTTTGCGCTGGAACAATAGCGCAGCTCCGGCGTAACCGTGGATTTTGCCTTTATTAGACCAATATTGTACGTTTTCAGTCCACGTAGAGCAGTTTCGCCAACGCGAGCAGATGCGAGCCTCGGTAAAGCACGTGTCGGTATCGCCGCCATTCATGTACGCCGCGAGTAGTATATGTGCATATACGCTGCACTTTTTACGACCAGGCGCGAAGTGTTCGACCGTTGCGATTTCATTCACATAGATAGGACACACGAATGCGCGCCTCCATTCTCCCTTTCTTCATTCGTAATAATCCCGGATGAACGCTGCCGGCGCTTCCACCATGAAATTTTCAATGGCGCGACACGTACTGACGAGAACAACGACTGGATATTAAAGAAAGAAGAGCCGCGATCGTTCTTAGAATAATACAGTGTCGTATCCTTTTACTATCAACTTGGATACAGAGAAGTGCATCCTGAAGATGCGAGTAATCCGCATCGCTATCTCATCACGCGGGGTCTCTCAGAGTTAACAGAATTTTTATTGGAGCTTAACTTTAATCGTTTACGAAACGATAGATAAATAAAGAACGAGAAGAGATAGCTAGAGTTGCTTACAATTAAATTAAAAAATTACGATAAAAGATGAATATTTCTTTTCGTTAAACAAACAATTGATTCTAAATTTCTTTTTATAATAATTTATATTATTTGCGGATTTTAGATAGCTTGTCGACACGAGCACCGAAAATAAATTAAAGAGCATAAAAATTACTTGTCGTAATTGAATTACGATGAGAATTGCCCATCAAATTATTGTTTGCGATCGTAGTAGCTGTGACAACGTTAATTACAAAGTTAGATCCGTTGATGCGCGGTACTTATGAATGAGATTACAAGAGCGTAGTTCTGGCTCGCAGCTGACGGTTTAAGAAGAACTACCAGCGGATATGAGCCGCCATAGTTCGAGGTCGGGGATGCAAGAATGTCACGTGGCGAGCATTTTGCCCGTCCATCCGTGCATCGCGCTATCAACTTTGGCCATAAAGCCTCGCTTGCTCGAGAAGTTGGACGCTTCGTCTTGGAACGCGGATTCTCCCTCGGAACTCTTGACACACATGCATCTACCCACGACCGCGCATTGACGTGTTGTCCGTCCGTTCAAATCTACCCTTCGACCTTGTCTAGATTGAATCGGGGATGCCGGCGGCGCAAAACGTGAATTGCATGTATGATAAAAAAAAGAGAGAGAAAAAGAATAACGCGCGCGCGCGCGCGCGCGCGCGCCTGTACATAGTTTGCTCGAATCTCCCTTCATTCGACGTTGAATATTGACAAGGCACATGTCATATTTACAGATCTGTGAAAGTTGGCATCTCGAAATGCGTATTTTTACAAAATTGATATGGCATTTGATTGTCCACAATTTGTCTACGTTCGTCTATAAATAATCGTTTTTTTTTACTTTGCAACAAAATTTTTTTAATCCAAAAATTTGTATCATCAGCATTCGTAAGAGCGTTTTTTTAATTATATAAATTCCGATTGTCCATCACTTGTCCAGTTTATGGACAAATGCGGACAAATGATAGACAATCAAAATTCATATATAATTTAAAAAAACACATACATTTAGGAGTGTTGTTGATGAAATTTTTTTTGCAAGATGGACAAAGAACGATTATTTATGGATAACTTGTGAACAATCGAATGTTAATTTTGTAAAAATTCGCATTTCGAGATAGCAAGTTCACAGATCTCATATTTACAATGATGACGATTACTAAAAAATTTTAATTGTGGTACACAAATTAATCGAGCTCTTCATATTTATACATCGTTTCAAGTGATACAAGTTATCGATAATTATATGAATGGAACTGAGACAATACATAGATTTGTGACAATTGTACGATGCATGAGTGTAAAAGATCCGAGTAAACTATGTAGGCTGTAAAACTAATGCAATCAATTATTGCGTAGATGTACTTATAATGAATCGTTTACGATTCGCGTTCTATTTCGAGTACGTCGATAACGACCTCCGCATTTGCAATAAAGTAGGCATTCTCGATGATTCAGCTCATATACATTGCGGCGCAAAACTGTTATTACACAGAGGCTATTTCTGAACGCATCAGATCGTAGCAACGTTGTATTTAACTGGCTTAAAAAGTATTCCGTCCGTCCACCCGTCCATCCGCCAATCTGTCCGTCCATCCGTCCATCTTAGCGTACGTCGTTGGTAGATACGCGCAGAGTGACCACAGCGAAACACGCAATTACGAGCGTGCAACGCTGAATTAGCCACATGCTTTTGGCGTGGCTGCAGTTGCGCGGCTTCAGCAAGCATGATTTCGCTCGGATCGCGCGCCGGTGGACGGTGACGAATTCAATTTTCGTCGCCATAATTTTCCAGCGAAGCGCTGATACGCCCTTAATCGCGAGTCCGATTGCTTTCTCTCAGTGCGCGCTGCATTTATCGCGAATTAATGTCCGCTTGTTTATCCAGACGGTGCGTTATGTAGCTCGCTTTGAATTCAATGGCATCGTTTTTGCGCGTCTCGTTGCCTTTCGAGTTTTATCGTCGCGAGAAACGTAATTTTAATGCATTCGCGTAATAACGCGGAAGGTAGGTGTAATTGATCGACAATAAATCCTTGGGACAGAAATTAGAATACTTTTATACCTCCGGCGTATAAAAAGATCCGCTCGTATTCTCGTAAAATTATCAGCATCGTTTCCGCGACGGTGGAGAGCTATGCAAACGATCGAATGTTGCGACGGGTGTACTTGCATTTTTATGCCCCTTACGGTTATGCAAGCATATCATTTACCGTATGGTATACGCGTATAGACAGCGGCGCTCTAGACCCTTTGCATACGTGTGCATACACCAGGCGTGCATGCAGGTACGTACGGGCAACCTGTTGCGGCGCAATTTTTACGGAACTTTCCGCCTCGTCTACCAAAACTGACACTTACTGTAAATCACTCCCTCAGAAAAGTCTATGCATCTCCGAATCGATTCCCGATTTATGACGCAAAAACCGTGCGCGGCCGCACATTTTCATCTTTATGACACTCCTGAAACATTCGCGCGCTGACCGTAATTTTTAATCGTCAAAAAAGTTTCCACTCGTAAAAAGTGACGCGTAAATATGAGAGAATAATGGCAATCAGGAGTTTTGCAATTCCGATGCGTCGTGAACGTTGCATTAAGTAGTATTCGGGCGAAATGTTGGGCGTTAATCACGAGAGAGGTGAGATCAGTAAAAGAACACGAATGTATATTCCGCGAAGGAGGACGGCGGATGATCGTGATAACTTACTTAGGCGAAATAATGGATTTGGCACCCTTCCGCACGGGAGATCGCTCCTTTAATTCAACCTGGTAACACCGGGAGGGAGAAGCTCCTTCTCTCGACGAACTGGATTTAAGGCCCTGAATAAGAACGAATGAATTAACACTCTCAGAGGCTTTTAATTATGGACGTGGAGCCAGAATCGGAGATTGGCGCGAACTAATCCTCTATCTCCCCTCGCGGGGAGGGACGCGCCGTAGGTACGGCGCCGCTTTCGACGTTTCGTCTCTTCCTCGCTTGCCATATTTGACGCGGTCGGCTTGAAACGGCTCGCTCCGTACATCCGTAGGCGAGAGATCAAAGTCATAGTAAACCGCGAAGAATATACCGACGGCCAGTGTCTTAATAATAGGAAATAGGTCGCGTGCTCCACGTGCCGCGTTTCCAACGGCGGCAGAAAAGCCAGGAAGTGTCACTCAAGCGCGCCGTTGGGTCGCGTCACTCCGGAATTCTCGATGTGACAGATGCGCTCTCGCTCTCACGCGAGAGATGCTCCTGCAGGAATTGCATCTCTCTCTCCCGCGCCGCGCGTTGCTGGATCCATTACGGGGATGAACAGATCTTTTTCCAGTGCCGATATTCTTAGGTTACTTGCGCGGGTGGGGTCAGAGCGGCGATCGATCTTGTCTTCTCGGGTGTCACGATAAAGCACCTAATGTCACGCTGCTTTTCGGAACGTTTCGACGGAGATCGGGTATCGATTCCCGTTTCGCGGCAAGATGTCTCGGGGAAGATCGCGGGGACAGATCGAAGAAAGGAGGAAATTATGGAACAACGCCTATAATTTGTTCCCCCTTTTCTCGTATGCTATTAGACGCTCGTGTTGCAGTAAGGGAGAACGGCTGAGAGAGATGGTTTTGCCTGCGAGGTAGGGTTTCGGCTAATGTTTTGCCGTAAAATTGGGATCCAGTTGCTGCGAGCATGTTGCGTGGTTTATGCCTCATCGTCGGGATATGTATTGCTGGCGCAGTAAAGACGTAAACGCATAAAGGGGAGCGTATGCAGTCATCGGCAAAACGGCGCATCGTCCGCGATCGGTCGGTCGACCGCGGCCGCGTACGATTTTTCCGCGTGCGGGAAGCATCCGCGTCCGTGTGTGGGTAGGCAGATACATAGGTAGGTACGCGTGTATCCCGGCCGCGGGATAAAATCCTCAAGTGTCACGTTTTACTGCCGCGTCGCCTTTATGCCGGCTACCCTTTATACCTCGTGGGACGGAAGGAAGAAAGAAGGATACTATTTCACGAGTATTACGATCCGGCAGGCATCAGCGTCTGCGAATGGCTATCCTGGCTACCTCCCGTTTCTCTCTCTCTCTCTCTCTCTCTCTCTCTCTCTCTCTCTCTCTCTCTCTCTCTCTCTCTCTCGTCGTTGCTTCTTCCTTTACCCCCCGGAGTAACAACCCCCATGTTTTATCTTCGGTTTTCTCTTTGCCGAGAGACGCAACTTTGCAAATTCTCGCGGACCGTCGCGCGTGTGTGTACGTACGTGTTTAATGCAATGAGATTGTCGCCGTTCCTCTTCATCCGCTTTGCACGCAACTGACATTTTACGGCTGTCAAGCCGGATGACTTCCGCCGCAGCTCATTTATCACGGACGTTCGTGGATGCTGAACGAGACGAATTGTTATCGGTTGCTATCGATGTCCGGCAACGGCAGACGCGCGCGCGCGCGAATGTATTACATGCGTGTTATACCGATTGCTCTAGTCGGAATTTTTCGGCGTCGGCATAATCCCTTCAGCCGCGTAAGGAAGGGAGAAACGGCTCCGGTGGATCCGGGCGTGATCTTCAGGCTCCCAAGCTCTCGGGATCGACGTGATCGATCAACCCGGCAACCAGTCCAAGCGGCAACGTTTGGTTACCTTGTTGCAGGCATATTCCGCTTAATTAGTCCGTCTCGCGAGATGAAGAGCCCCGATTAAAACCTGCCAGCCGATTTGTTGCTCTTCGCCACGTTCTCTCCTGCGGACCCTTTTTCTGAATACACCCTGCCACCAACCGACCGGCCCCGACACGATGCAGGACGCGCTCTTCGCCGTGACGCGGAATCTAACTTTAGATGCGCCATATCGTTGCAGTTCGCTCTCTTTCTCCGTCCCTCTTTCTCTCTCTCTCTCTCTCTCTCTCTCTCTCTCTCTCTCTCTCTCTTCCTCTCTTTCTCTCTTCCTCCCTTCGACTCGTCGGACGTTAAGCCGCGTGTTATGACTGCGAATGCTTTCGCGATAAATTTCAGTGATGCGTCCAGAAGCGGATCGGTCATCGGGACTCGGAAGAAGCCCTCGCTCGGGATGAAGGGTCATGGGGTCAGCGTGATCTGAATATTGCACAAGTCGCAAATGTACTTTATCTCTTGATGTCATTTGACCTTTGGACCTGTCCCGAAAGAAATACAATTATTCAAAGTAGTTTTAACCCACGGCTTTTCTCCTACCTCTCGTAAAAAATTCAGAGGCAAGAGATCTCCCGCAACTTCTTTTCTACGCTAACAATTTCTTAGCCGGTCTCGCGTCTCAGCTCGGCTGCCCGTTTCGGACAAACCAGTGTTTCGCGGCATTCTTCACCTTCTTCCGCGCTTGTTCGACATAGATTAGCGCAGCTTGGAGGAACGCTGTTGCACGGAGGAGATGAATCCTCTCTCCCCGTGCGAGGGCGCGTAATTATCTCACTCGTAATTCACGGCCGTTACGGAGGGCGCCTCGCGAATTTACCATCTGAGAGATTTCTCGTCTGCCTTGCCGGGACATACTAGCGAGCGGATATGAGAACGTTGCTTAACGAGATGCGGTTTTAATTACGATGCGATTGTTTCATTGCCCGGGCTTATCGCGAGGACTTACTTTTGATAACATCGCGAGGATTTAG
The DNA here is from genome assembly GCA_021460005.1 of Tetramorium alpestre. Lineage (NCBI taxonomy): Eukaryota > Metazoa > Arthropoda > Insecta > Hymenoptera > Formicidae > Tetramorium > Tetramorium alpestre. The sequence continues at coordinate 1,330,636 of JAJVSH010000040.1, read as the reverse complement.
TAGTTCCCACGTAACCGTGGAGTGTTCGATTGCGCGATTTCAACGGAGTACACTCATGTCTCACGTATGATAATTTTACATATTGATGATCTTTGTGCCAGACATCCTGGATGTCATTTCGCGTGCTATAAAGAAGAGTACATGCACTCTCTCTCTCTCTCTCTCTCTCGTCTTTATACCTTGAAAGCCAGATCATATCGTCTTACATACAAATGCAAATTAATTCATGTATTTGCGGATTAGCAAGGGAGACAAGTTTGTGGCAATTTTTACTAGTTACGTAATCACATAGATGTTTACCGTCTTGTCTCATTTCAAAAGGTAAAATTCGAGTGGGTTTGAGTTGGAAGTGTAAGCTTCTCATTCGCATATCGGTGCTAGCGTTTCTCATCATTTGTAGCTCGCAGCGAAACGCTTATGCTTTATTTATCTTCGCATAGCCTACGTTAACGGTGAAAGAGAAGAGCTTCTTAAACGCTACGGCTGTATCGCATCGGGTTCATGACCCCGCACGTCTAGACCCACTGATTCACGCAGACGTACGCTTGCTGTTCCTTTTGTCAGGCGTGCCACGCGTTTTGAGAGGCCAGACGATGATTTCACGTGGTGCTCCCCTCTTTTTTGCCGCCACGGGTGGAGAATACCGTCGACGGAGGCGAGCCTCGTCGCGTCGCGATTTCAACGTCGACGACCACGCGGGAGCGACGGACCACGGATTATATTTAAATGCCCGATGCCTCTGAAATGCGTTGTAAACTGCGCGCGCCGTATTTCGTGTCGAGCATTTCGCGCGACGATCGCGAACGACCGATTACTCTCTTTCGCCAAAAAGATGTTCAGAGAAGTATACCGGGTTTTACCGTGACGATCGTTCCACGCGTGGTTCCACGCGTGGTTCCACGCGAGAGAAGTTTGAAATTGCAGGATCTCGCGCCGCAGGAAACGAATCATCGGTTGGGATGGCCCGATTACTAATTCCTTCCGAGTTGAGGAACCTCTTTCCATCCAATTCATTGAACTGCTCTACCTCATCCTTTTCTTCTCCCTCCGTCCTCCGCCGGCTCCTCGTCTTTTTCGTCTCACCTTTCCCGTCTATATACCTCACTCTGCCCGCGTTGGTATTCAAAGACCTCATAACAGACTCCTCACTCATTCTATCTTTCTTCCCCTATCCTCTCTCGCTCATTCTCCGCTTCTCTCTCTCTTTCTTTCTCTTATCCATTCTCGACACTCTTCTCCTTCCACCGCGTCTGGGCCGCATCTTCCATCGGCACAGGAATGCGGTCCTCCCCTTTCCACGGAAGAGAAACGAGACTGAGAAGGAAAGGAGGTGTAAAAGAAGGATGCGAGAGAGCACGAGAGAGGATGATCAGAGACGGAGGTACAGCAACGGCGGTGGTGGATAACGAGAGAAGTAGGAAAGCACGCGGACGACAAAGAGGCCGACACAATGACTGGCCTTTTCTCGGTAAGGTTTGAATATATCGGCAGCCTATGGAGGGGCATGAATTGGTAATAGAGGAAGTCGAGATCTCTCACCTCCCGCCCTCCTCGCTTTGCCCCCTTTCTCGTTCGCCCTTTCTCTGTCGCTCTCTTATTTTCTAAGAGGTCGACCTGACTCCTATCTTTAGACAATTTGTGCCTTCTCCATCCTTAGCGCTCCACCACCTCCGAAGATTGTTTTCTCACGATCTTAAAGGGAGAAGCTCGTGTGAATCGTACTTGTCCATTTTCTCGTTTAATTGATGCACACCGGAATAAAATAACCGGATTTATGATAATGAAATGTGATAACGAAAGATGAAAGAATCACGACTGTTTCAATTGTTTTACATAGATCCTGTGAAGTTCGGGATGCTGATGATGAATCTTTTCTGTTACCCTACTTTTAATTTTTTCCAAAGAGAACAAAAAACAATTATTTATGGACAAATGTGGACAAATAAAATGGCCAATCAAATGCTGTAACAATTTTGTAAAAATTCTCATTTTGAGATGCCAATTTTACAGATAAATCTTACACTTAAATGAATAATATTTGTCGTTGTAACACTATTGATTTTTGTTAATCACTTCTCTAAGAGATGAAAATTTATAATATAAATGCTCTGAAAATATCAAAACTTTTTATTCTTTTTATCTTAACGAATTATAATTGCCGCGATCGCCCGTAATTAAACCAATGTCTCTTAATGCGATTCGAGATCAGATAGCTCGCGGTGCTATAAATTTTTCTGAAGCAGTCGAAGGTTATACCTGAATGAGAATCCCATTTTTGCTCTTAAGAAGGTGCCGTCTACTCCATCAGGTAGCGAGAAACGAAGACTTCGCCAAAGAAGCTGCTCATTATCATAACACAGATCGCGCATTCGAGCTGCCCCTTTTATCTGGGAATTTTAAGGATATGGAAATGAAATTTATGCGCGTCGAATTCTTATCCCCATCCGTATAGGCCGCCCTTCGTCTTTCCGAACGAAGTCAGTGAAAGGAACTCGTATGTGTATATAACATGTAAAATTCAATAACTGCGTGATGACCTACGAATCGCAAAAGGATGTACTCTTGAGTTGAAAGAAGAAGGAAGTGAATAATAATCGAGGAAATGCAATTATAATATTTTCTACAATTTAAATAAATTTACTTCTAACGATAAGATCACTTTGGAAAACTATCATAAATTGTTTTAATTATAAACTAAAGTTCTTAAACAGAACTGCATTATTAGTTTCCTATTTTGAATAATAATAATAAAAAAGTATAACAATTTTATTAATTGTTAATATCGATATCAACGTTATTCGGTTAGTGCTTCGTTTTAAGAGAATGACAGAAAAGACGAGAAGGAAATTTTATCAGTACTCAAGATACAGAATCGATCGATCAGAAGTGGCTCGAGTTTAGTTTCGATAAGTGGTTGTTGAGAGAATAAAAGGTGATGGGGAAGGACCAGATTCGAGAAGTAAAGGCTAGGAGGAGACGAGAATTCGTTTGTAATTCTCTTTTCGTAGCGAAATTATTATCGGATTCGAGTTTCCCGAATCTAGAATAATTCGTCGAGCTTTTGATAGATCTATCCAGCTTGTGTAATCTTCTGCGTAAATTTTAAGACGGCAAGCAAATGCCGAGCGTATCTCAGATTTTCTGATTTATCAAAGGTTGGAGCACGTTCCTTCGTGAAAAAGATAACTTTAACCAGCGAGAAATTCGAGAATGTAGCGTGCGGCAGTCCCCACAAAATATCCACTTTTTTGCAGTCTCTCCCCAACCCGCCATAACCCGCATAATAAAATTTTGTAGAATGGCAGACGCACGGAGAGGATAAAGTTTCTTTTCTTAATTATCGTCGCTTCGTTAATTCCTATGCCGGGGTCATACCGCGAGCTCCGGTCGGAGTTAGTCCGCAAAAAGGACGACAGGGTTGGGGAAGGGACGAGATGGGGAAGAAACCGGAGAGCGAGGACGCGACGCTAGAAGGTAAATGGCCACGCCGGAATTAAGGGTTGAGGAACGTAAACTTGGATCGCTCGACTATGAGTAATAAACCTACGTTTCTCGTGGAAGCATCCTTTTATGAGACACCGGAGAAAGTATCGTCGCGATATCGCTCGTCTCCGTATGCAGAACACTTACAGAAATCGAAAATTTATTTTTGCGTTGAAAGTAGTCCGACCGGATGTATTTATCGTCCTGTTGTAATCGAACCGCGCTATGACTCTGATTTAGCGAACAAGCGCGCGCACGTATTTACCGTGGAAATTTAATCAACGCTGAGTACTGCTCGAAAACAATTGGCGATGCTTTCGATTTACGGTCGAAGCGATTGGGCTGAATACGTTATTACAGTTATGTTCGTAGTAAAAAAAGATGAGATCAAGTGGATAACTGAGACTGCCGGCCGAAGAGCATAATACAATTTGTCCAATGAAAAAATCCGATGAAATTACGGTAACCGAGTTAGAAAGTCGGTAAACATATGTATTTATTTAATAATTATCGTAGGAAATTTTGGAAGCGATAATAACTTTACCGTAAAGGAATTATGATATGTTATTGTTTCATTTATCTAAAGATCTCATTTACACCTTCAGCATATGTTCCTTATTCCAAAAGCATGAAAATCCAAATTATACAAAGTATGGAGTATGTTTAATTCATAACAGATTGCTTCTGGATAAATAAATAAAGGACTGAAAATTGACGTTCCGTGTGAAGAAAAGCATGGTGTACATATCTAACCGATTACGGAAAGTTAGGTCATATAAAAATTCTCGAAGATTTAACTTGCCCCTCGAAGAAACCGCTAGCTCGGTACGGAAAGAACGGGATGAAGAAATAAGAGGACTCCGATCTGAAAAGGATGAAGCCGGACGCTGGGCTTGCAGAATTAAGGGTAGAACGCTGTAAAAGCGGCAGCACTTGACTCTCTCTCTCCCTCTTTAGAATCTCTCCTTTCTTCTCTAAAGCTTGACTTACAATTAGAGTATTACGGAAAACCTATGAACTATTCGAAAAATATTTGTATGTAAATTTTTTTGTATAACAATCTCGAGCAAACGAGAGCGTATTTATAGTTTTTTAAATTCAAGCGCAATATATTATCATTTTTCTTTGAATTTTTACTTTCCGAATTAGAAAATGCTTTATCATTGTATTACTTTCTGCGTGACTAATGTTGTTGCTCGGCTCACTGAGATATAATTTTATTGCCTTCAGCGAACAGGTGACAGTTAAGTATTTTAACGGGAATCGTTATATCGAGGTATAGCAAGGCGAAAATATCATGTGTCGTTCGCTTGGAAAACGCACACGGATGCACCTCATGGTGGATAATCCGCTGGATATGTTTGTGCTTGCTTCCTGCTGCGCAGACGGCGCAGAAAAAAACGCGGATACGCGGACCCTCGCGGGGATAATCTTTCTCATAAAACAGGAGTTGATATTAATACTCCTCCTATAATCGATGAAATTACATTTCAGAAGAAGAATGCAACCCGCATAATACGATAAGCCGATTAACGACCTATTATACGAATACACTTGAGAAGCATATCGTTTTTCGCATGTACGAAATTGTAATACTATTGCACACGTACATAAATCGCCTACAACTGGTCATACGAATCATTTTTACCATCTAGTCAAAATCTCGCCATTTCATTGCAAATCAAATTTATTAATATCATATAAATCGTGTATAATACATAAAAAAGCATTTTAAAATTATTTAAAAATTACATTATATTTGTTAATATCTGTTTTAATCTTTAAATGATTTCCATTTCTTTCTATTTGACTTTGAGTCTAATACCTTCGAGGTACATAGGTATGTGTTAATATTATATATTTATTATATATATTTTTTGTAATTACTGTATAAATTATCACATTAAAATAAATTACGTTATATTTTATTTTAATATGTTTCAATTTTTAAATTGTTCCTTAAGAATTTTTTTTTATTTGACATTAAGTATTACAGTAATTATACATATTTTATATTTTATTTATCGTAAACTTGCTCAAATTATAACTACTACATAGCTACATTTGACATTACGCAAATTAGGATAATTAATAGAATAATAACGGGATATTTTGGCAACTACTATAATTAGAAGATTATTGATTGAAAATTTATTTCATTTTTTTATTTAGATTTTTTATATGACTATACACATACTGATATCGCTATTTAAATTCCGAGATAATTAATTAAAATAATTGCACAATTGAATTTTATTTGCCATAGAAATAAATTTGTGATTTAATTTTCACGTATTCAAAAAGATAAATTAAGTTCTTTCGTGCCATTGGATCCAGACCAAGTTGGCAAAGACGAATGGTCATAAACGAACTTGAACGGGCGTAACGACCTTTGCTCCTTTGATGTTTAAAAAAAAAGATGATACGTATTCGCCGACATAAATTCGGACTCGTTCGTACTTGCGATTTGTCGTTTATAATTCTCATTGAGGCAAATTCTTTCATTTATGTTCTCTGCTTGATTTGGACCGGGAGTTTAAAATACACGCGCTGTAATTGTTGCGAGTTATATGGGACACATCGTATCTCATCAGCATTGTTTTGAGCCATAAACGCCAGATCTCTTCTCGATCCAGCGAAGCCACACTGGAGAACAAAGTAAGGCAAAATAAAGTTCCGGCTAATTGACGAAATTACATTTCGCCATAAGGCTGGAAAAAGCTTATATCGCTGGGAGTAGTCGGATAATCCGATTATCCGGCAGCCACCGGCGAATATACTTGAGACTGAATTCTCATCTCCAGACGGGGGACGACGCCCGCGTGTCCGTCCACCACCTCGGGATGTGTACCCGACACCCGTCGCCCGCGTATCCACGAGCACGGGGAGGGACGCGCAGGACGAGGGAGAGAACCGCGACGGTGCGTGTATGCGTGGAGAGATGAGTTTTCCCGCGCGCGGCAACCTACGCCTCGTCGCCATTGGCGGATCGAAGTTAGCGCGGGAGGCCGTGGGTGCTCGTGTTGCGCCGACGAAGGGGGCGAAAGGGAGAGAGAGAGAGAGAGAGAGAGAGAGAGAGAGAGAGAGAGAGAGAGAGAGAGAGAGAGAGAGAGAGAGAGAGAGAGAGAGAGGACGAAGTTGCGCGAGTACAGCGCGAGGATGCGAGAGGGGAAAGTGCGCAGTCGGCGAGCGGCGGGCAGAAGAAGAGAGGGACCGACCATGGTGAGGTGGGAGACGCGCGCGGGACGGGGATGGTCGGCCGGTGTAATAGCGGCGGGCGTAGTACGTAGCGGCGGGCATAGTATTACTACGCAGTGGCGGGCTTACTACGTAGTATCCAAGAGAGTGTAGTGCCCCGCGGGGTTGCGTCCATTGATCCCCAGGACTTCCCTCTTCTTCCCCGCCGACCGCGTCACGGGCTCGCTCGCCGCGCTCGGTCGCCCCACCACGCGCTCGTCGGCGTTCTTCCCCGCCGTTTCTCCCCCCTCCCCCTGATCCCCTCCCTCCCTTCATCCCCGGTACCGTCGTGTACCCCACCGGCGCCCTGACCATCCTTCCTGGTTTACTTCCCTTTTTATCGTCTCGCTCTCGCACTTGCCCGTGCCTCTCGCACACACCGGCTCCCACATCGCCCACCGACTTCTCTCTTCCGGCGATGCCGTGCCCCACCATCACCGCCATCACCACCACCATCCCGACGGCGGCGCGGCGTTACTTCGTCGTTCGATAGAGGCCGATGCCTTGAGCTCGAATCACGCCGAGTCAGACGGATCCGACGAACTTTTGCGGATCCGGGGCTGGATCCCTCGGCAACCCTTCGAATGGAGATCAAAGCCAGGCCGCCTGGAAACGAGAGAGAAGCACCGCATAGATGGGACTTTGGCTTCCTTCCAGAAGACGATTGCGTTAAATTTTTGCGGCGACCCGATTTTAATATCTCGCGCTCATTGAAATTAGATATATACTAAATATACTACTAAATATACTACTGCATACAGTATCATGATAGAAATCAGATATTATTCACTTTTCCGTTAAATAATTTCTCATTATTGCTATTATCGAATATTTGATGAATTATGCTATGATGACTTTGTGCACAAGTTACGTACAACATTCTATCATTTTAAACTGTTGTACAGAAAATGTTCTGAAAATTCAAAGTATCTCACGACTTCCTGCTCAGAAGCGCAGATGACACAGAACGTTTGTTTCGTCTTGACGCAATCGATTTTAAACGCGGGCATCAATGATATTCTTGCGAAAGATCAAACAACCGATAGAATGAAACGTATCGTATGCTCGCGGGGCGAGACAAGATTATCTGCGTCCGGTGGCAACGATCGATCGTTCCCCCTGTTATGCTGAGTTTTCCTGCCGATAGCATTACCGCGAATATTGTAGAATCGATCGTCGGTGAGCGATATCTCCTCTACGACATCGCGTCTACGATAGAACCTTTCGTTTTTACTCGGTTCAAGGCGCCTTCGGCGCGCGTTGGTAATAAAGTTCAAGGCGAGTTCAGGGATTAAAGGCGTGCACATGTATGAAGATTGGCTTTATGCAAAAGTTAGCGAACGTACAGGTCTTGTGTGAAAACTTGGGTCAATATTTCAACGCGTCAACGCTTGCGTAATAAACGTACACGTAACTGTGCCGCTTTAATCGCCTTGTTTATGCATCTTACGCGCATGGATATTTGACCTATCGGATAATTATAGATCTGTAAAGTCGGCACCCTTGGAATGCGAATTTTTATAAAATTGATATGATATTTGATTGTCCACAATTTGTCCACGCTTGTGTCATTTTATACATAGTCATTTTTCCTTACAAAGGAAATTAAAAATAAAAAATAACGCACTTAAGAGTGCTGATGATGAAATTTTTTTGTTTACTGTTAATTTTTTTGCAAGGCGGACAAGAAATGATTATTTATGGACACGTGAAATGCCAACTTCACAGACCTTAAATAATTATGCCAATCGATTACGTTGCATATTTTTACATACTTAACTTTATTTTTTATGTAAATTAAATTAAAATTCCCATCATATTATATCATATTACACAATTCAAAATGAAGGAAAAAGAGGCAGAGAGGAAAGGAAAGGGAAATGATACGCGTCGCAAATTCCCGAGCCGTAACACGGAGTTTTAGTAGCTGATATTGAAATATAATCTCGCCATGATATATTTTATTATCGCGCAGAAGAGAACCGGCGTAATTGCGCAATTACGTCGTAATGGGCCGGCATTTAAGTTTGCATAATACAGTCGAAATCTTGATACATTAGCGACACCCTCGGGGGAGTCGCGGACAAAAGATACCAAGTTTTTGTCTTAAATTGCGATGACTTGTCGCCGTTAAGCGAGATATAAATTACGGGATTCTCGACACCTCTCGGTGCGAGCTCGTCGCCGAGTCGTCGCTATCGAGACTGCCGCGACAATTTAAGTAAGCAGCCGTTCAAATTAGCGAAACTTTTTAATTGCTGTTTTCGTCCGTAAGCAGGCACATTACCTGCCAAATAGCTATCAAGAACGCCGCGCAGAAGTGCGCAAAATATGGTGCGAAATTATCGCAATAGGGATATTGTATAAATTACCGTAGACACATCGTGTACAAACGCTCGATTTTGCTCTTAAAAGTCGATTCTATAAATTTTCATCCGGCACAAAGTGCCAACACATACGTCACACATGAAGCGTCATATTGAAGTCATATGCACCCTGAACGTTGGCGGCCATCGCCGCTGAAATGGAGCTGCATTCGAAAGTAGCACGGCTGTGTTTACAAACAGCAAAGAGGCCGGGCGTGGGAGGGATGAAACAGGGCGCAAAAGCCGACCAGGTCTATGGCTTACGCACAGCCGTTTATTGTCCCTTCCTTTGGTGGAACGTTACACCGATGCAGGAGAGGCCTTTTCCTACCTCGTTTCACCATAGTGGTTATTTGAAGCCGCTTTGGGTATTTTAAACCCATGAATTCGATCTAAAAATAACGAAGGATCTCTACAGCATTCCTTAAAGGCTCTAAATGCATTTCACTCTAAATATATTTCAGTATCACGTGAAAAAAAAACCTTATATTACAAAATGGTGATATTTAGAGAAGCATTCACAAATTTTACAATTTCTATTATAAATTTAAAAAGTTCTTAAGAATTTATGATTGCACACGTAGGAAAATTTAACAAATTTAATAATTAATTGAAATCAAGATTTGAAATGGAATTTAAATTTTATTTCTTTATACATTTATTCATTACTTAATTTTTTTATTACTGCTACTAAATGAGCGATTTAAGTAAATATTCTGATATTATTAACGATCTGCTAATATAATTATGATAGTTTCTAACTTTCATTATGTTAATATAGTATGTACACATCCGAAAATTTCTCTTTTAAACGCTTTTATCTATGTTCTGGAGTATTAATAAATTATACTCCCTCTCTCTTCCCCGCTTTCGCTTTCTCTCTTCAATCGGCCGCTTTAAAAAATTTATACGATAATTAGCACACGCATTACGATTCTTGTAGTTAATTCGTGAGGATCGCAAATTGCCTATATATAACATTTGTCATTGCGGTTGCGCGTAAATGCCTGGATTCCAGGCGCATAAACGTCCGGCGAGCGGTACATTTAAAATATTAAAAGGACTTACGACCTTGCCTCGTTCGGATTAGATGCACATAGAAAACCAGTTTGCCCGTTCGTGAGCTAATCGCGCGATTTATCGCCGGCACTCGCGATGCACCTGTGCTGTGGATTACCTATCGCCAGAGCGTAAGGATAGAATTCGCCGCGGAATGGAAGATAAAGCGATCTCTTATGCATATATTTTGCCGTGGACAGTCGTAAGCAGGACAGAAGTTCGCGCTACGCGGAATTTCAATATAGCGTTCCTGGCAAATGTAATCTCGCGATCGGTTCGTCCGATCCGCAAAAATTTTAAAGGAATTTAATCGAACTGTGTGCAGCATGCGCGCGTGCGTCCGTATACATGTGCGCGATATCTGCGCGGACCCTTGAAATACGCAATAGCGCGTGCGAGTCATAATTCGATTGGAATATCTCTCCTCCGTTCCGAGAGGTAACTTTAACATCAGCGTTCACGGCCATGTAAAACATTTAGTTGCGTGAAAGTTGAAAACTTTCCGCTATATATATGCGCGCATCGGGAACTAATGGGAAGGTTCATACCACGCGTGTACATATATATATATAGCACCGACTCGGTTTTCAACTCGCGCACATTGTCGCAAGGGGTGATTGTCCTCGGACCCTTCCCCATCAACCCTCCACGACCACCGATCTGTCTCGCTCCCTGCCCATGTTCTATATCGCATCCCCAGTTTGCTCAATTTCTGACCTTCTGCGACCCAGCAGCGGCACTCCACTTCGTTATCATAACATTCGCGTTTGAACAAACGAAAATGGCTGCGTCCCTCGCGGATGACGACGCGACGCGACGCGACGATATATAATTCTCACAGCGAAGCTGAATAAATCTAAACGCGTGACACGTGCCGCCTCTCGCGTAGCGCAGCGTATTTTTTTGATTTTCCGTAATTAAAACGCGATAGATAACGATTAGAGGATAGGAAGCGTGCGCAGTAGACGCGGACGATGATACGACAAACGGCCGGCCATAAATCGAAGCTCTTCGCGCGCGGGCCTTGTTGAAATTCCGCGATATTTATGGCGGTTATTCGTTTGGCTTACACTAGCGAAACTTGCCGAGAGAAGCCTTACACGCGTGGAACCGCGTTACTTTGCATTCGCGTTTACATTATTAGGACCGCTTTCATAAATCGCCTCATTTACGGGAAAACTTTGCGCTTATTCTACGAGCTCCCACCCGGTATATTGTCGCCTAAATTTCACGTCTTATACCTGCTGTTAATTAGTCGCCGCCAGCTTCTCGACTGAATCGATTACACTTTCAAATTCTTGAATCACGGTTGGAAGTCTGTCTCTCAGAAAGGCAAAGGATAAGATTCGTTCATTTCAATTGGACTTTTGACCCTTATCTTCTGTCTGTTCCCTCTGGTCTTCTTGAAAACGAAAATATATGTAAGTCTAATTACGAAAAAAGATGATATGTCAAAAAGCAGCAAGGAAGAGAAAAACAGATTTGTTTTCAATAAAATATAAATTTAAAAAATTCAAAGTTTATCAAAATTTTTACTTATGGCTTAATTTATCTATTACAAGTTGTATTTTGAAAATTAAATATTTTAGCAAATGTCAACTATGCAAAATTGACAAATTGTTAAACTCTTTGTGTCTCCGTTGCTGACTTTGGTGCATCATGAATCCTGTTATCTCCGAGCAGACTCCAAGCTGAGAAAAAGTTTCAACTTTTCACGTCGCGATCCCGTTTATGGAGAAATTTACCAACGGCGTTATCGATGAGTACACAGTCGATAGTCGCGAGAGACGTGTCGGTCGCGCGCGAATAAATCTAAACATATTGTGAGGGAGAAAGAAGCAGAGAAGAGACGGAGGAAGAATCGGCTGGGCGCGCTCTAAGCCACATCGCAGACGCGCCTGTGGGAATAGAAAATCCCCGGTGGAACGGGCCTACACCCCTCAGCCCGCCGCCGACTCCCTTCCTGTCGTTTCATTTATGTCCAAGAGTGTAGACACCTTGCGGAGTCTGTCGGAGCTCCGGAGGAAAGAGTGAGAGAGAGAGAGAAAGAAAAAGAGAGAGAACAGCCGAGAGGGAGAGATCGGCGGCGGAGGGAGAGAGAGCGAACGTAGACGGGACCGAAGTGCCTTGACGGGAACGAGACGAAAAATCGTCTGTGCGCAGGGGTTCTAGGGCGTTCACCCTAGGGTGGGTCCAGCGCCAGACACAACACTCACACCCCCGTTTTATGGGGTGGTAAAGTACCTATCTTCCTCTCTCTCTTATCGTGTCTCTCTTGTCTCGTCGTCCTTCTCTCTCCCTCTCTCTCTTCCTCCCTCCCTCTCCCCCCCCTCTCTCTCTCTCGCCCTCTCGTGCTCTCCCCTCGCTGACTGTGTCCCTTCTTCTCTGCGTCTACTCTCCGCTCTCTCCTCTCCCTTCTCGCCCACTTACTTCATCCCTTCCAGAAGGGTGGAGTACTCGCGTTTACGTTGCGCTATGCGTTATTGCGTTTCGGTGCGTGGCACAAGCGCAAAAAGCGTGTCGTGCTCCACCCTTTTCATTGCTTAGAAAATTTCTTAACGGCCGTCTTTTTGCGCTGATTTTCTGAATTCGCGATCTAAATATTAACTGTCATATTCTGTCATGTTCGTCGGCAACATCCACTTCTTCTCGTACGAGCGCGACGCGTTTTCAATTGCCTTTGGAAAAATCATTGCTGACGCGACATAAATGCGAGTTGAGAGCCCCTGTAATTAAACACCGGCAAATCCAAAGCGGCGCCCCATTAAAACATCCCCTAACGAGTGCGGGGACCGGTCGGTTCGTAGCCGCCCTGTCTGGCGCAACAATGACTCACATGCATCCCCGTGACTTTTACACGACGTCGATCATTGACCGCTCGCCGGTTAGACATTGCAAATACAGTCATCTAGCTGCGCGTAAGACAGACCAAAGTAGAGTTCGAATTATTTGCATGGATCACTTAATCGGCCTATAATATCGAATTTTCCATTTACTCAATTGCATAAATTAGCATTTTAAGTCTTATGGCTGCAGGTAGACGAAGACTAACACGGTCTAACGGAATCGTGGCTTCGTTACTTGATTTACGCACGTGAGACATGTGCGAACGTCAAGTGGAGCGTGTACGCGTAACTCAAACGCGTGTATACGCACTCTGTACGAACGACAAAAATCGACGGCGTCGCCAGGAGTATTATTTACTCCCTCAAGACATCGGCTATATTTATACACGCTGACCACACGACGACCACATACGTTCTCGGAATCGCTCGCAGTTCTACCTGGATGTATGTACGCGCTACCGATATTCCTGCCATTCGCAGCCCTCACCTGCGGCGAAACGCGATGGCGAAGGCAGCTCTCGAACTCATACTCTCTCGCACGACATAAGTGATGTAAGAAGAGGTTCGCGACAAGCATAACCATTGGGGCAAAGCGATTCTTGGAATTCATTTGCTATAATCAGACACGGAAGTAGGGTGATAAGCTTTGCGGAAGTAGCGAGGAAGGGAACTGACAAAAACGAGGAGTTAATCGTACCGGCTATTAATTCGGTTATATTTCTCGCAGAATATTTTCTTTACGATTGCTTAACTGATAGTTATCATGCTTAATTAGAAATATTAATCGCTTAGAAAAGTAATTTAATCGCAGAATAAATATATATCTATTTATCCTTATAAATCACAAATTATGAGACTCAAGATCAGTCTTGTATCATTATTTTAAAAGATTACGCAAACAACAATTGAATCTCAGAGACTACATATTTCTAATTACTTTTTTTCATCTCGGTTTGAGGGCTAAAAAAATTACACCAGTATTTTTCCGGCATTTTGCGATTGCACCGGACGGAACGACTACATGGCAGAGAGTTTATCGCGGTATATTTTTACAAGCGTTTCCAACGGAATCGTTGCTCGCTCCCGTTATTCGCTCGCTGGACTGTCAGCTCGCACCTTAGCCCTGGTTTTTCCATCTCAGCCCGACATTGCGTCCCTTCTCGCGACCGCCCTTTCCTCCCTACCGACGTATTTTTTGTCGTTTCGCGGCCCTCGCGTGATTTATATCCCCCGTGAAAAAAGGGTCCGTTTCCTAATTACGGGATGAGAAAGAATTACCGCACCGCCGGTTACGCGCGGGGCTTTCCCTCGAGGAGAAGCCCCGGCCCGTCTGCGATGCGCGAAAATGTTACTGAAAAATAATGTATATTCATAACTCGGCATTTGCGGTGCGGGTATGTGTGTGATGCGCGCGCGGGTTAAACACGGCGGAAATAAATATGCCGGTCCCTGCGGATGAACACCACCCGCGCTCTCGCGAAGTGCGTGCATTACGTTTCATAGAAAAATATTACCGCGCGAGGAAAAAAAGAAACGCGTGCGCTTTATCGCCGAGGAGTCGTTGTCGACATTTGGCTTGTTAATATCTTATGGAAGTCGATTTTCTTGAGGAACGAAAAAAAAAAAACAAACCGACAGGTCGATCGCGAATAGGGGAAATGACGCCAATGTTATCGCGTCGTTAATATAGCGACTTTTTTTTTAACAGAAAGTTGTGCGTGCCGCGTACGCTAATGTTTCTTGTTTTGGCGCCTTCCGCGTCTACGAACAAATGTGTCGTGTACACGCGGCAATTTGCCGGGGCTTGATAAGCCGTCTAATTAGGACAGCGACGGATGGTACTTAGCTGAATTGGGAGAGGATTCGAAGGAAACTCGGAATTCGCCGTTAGCCGAGTTTATCGTGGGGCTGTGCATGTGTAATTATATTATAGTCAAATTAATGATGGATGACGACAAGACTGGTGATGATTAATATCATATCATTAGCATAAAAAATATATGAAATAATATGGATAAAAAATAAGACGTTACGAAATGAAAACACGTGTTTCATTGTATGTAAATGTACAACAAGAGCTTAGTAGGATCCGTCAACAAAATTTAAACGTAATTAAGGGATCAAATCGATCCTTCCTGTTCCTCCGGCGTTAACACAGGGGAACGCTTCACGAGCAAAGGGGGACTACCGGCTGGCCGGTCGAACGTTCCGCGGGATAAAATCCATACCGCGGCGGCGTTCCTTCCCCGAGCGATCTGCATCGCCGCGTGTCCGCAGCTTCGTATGCAAGGCACGAAACTGCATGCTGGCAGCAATCCGCCTCGGATACCTCATACATCGAAATCGGCGACCGCGTCGCGCGCGCGTCCCCGACGCTTCCCGGAATCTCCGGACCCGAGAAATGCGACGGGGCGCGGTAATAATGTCGGTGTGCAGTAATAAGCCGGGTCGGTCAGCCGAGGTCAGACGGACATACGAACGGACGTGGTGTTTCCAGGGGGGAGGGGGGAGGGGGTGGCCCCAGCGGGATTCGAGACTCCGTTGGCCCTCTTCCTTCTCTCGCCGTCACCGCCGCCGTCGCCACCGCCGCCACCGCTGCCACCCCCGTAGAGTAGTAGGTCGTCGAACTACGTGGAAACGAACTTAACCCCCCTGATACGCAGCTCGAGAAGGGGAGAACTAGCTGGCAGACGTGGTGCCGCGCTCCGGAGGGATTCTCGTAGCAATAAAGCAACCGGATTAACACCCTCCTGCTTTCCTTCTTCTCTCCCCCTCCCTCCACCTTGCTGCTCCGCCATCTCGACCTCCCATTCAGTGCTCGAGCGAGGGCTCGCTCGTCTTCGCTGGCAGTTGCTGGTAGCTCGCTATAATTTACCTATCCTAAACACACCGAGCGCGTCGTACATGTGTACCGACGAGTAGCGAAATGGGGGTTGAAGAGAGGGATGGGGAAGAACGCGGAGAGAGCAACAAGCGAGCTAAAGGGGGGTGTCGGGACCGACGGGGCGGCACGTCGGCGAGCGAGCAGTTTCACAAAGGTGATTTAACCCGCGCTAACTCGATCCGGCTCCTGTCGCGCACTGCGAGAGCTACTTCGCGGGGAAAACGGCGGAATCGAGGCGAATTTAACACAATTCGCGTTTGACGATTGCGCAGGGTGGATCAGCAAATGTAGGGGAAATATTAATAAACAATCACTTCTCAGCGTTATTTAGATACGATGAAAAAATTAATAAAAATGTTGCTTTAAATGATATTCCAAACTGTATTGTACAAATTTAAAGACATAAATATTTAATTCTAAATAATTTAAATTTGTGAAGTTGGCATCTTGAAATGCAAATTTTTACAAAATTTTTATTGCCTGAAATAGCCTTTGATTGTCCACATTTTTCCTAAATGCGTTTCTTTTAAATTATCTATAGGTTTGGATTATCCACTGTATATCCATATTTTCCCATAGGAACAATTATTTTAATAAATTTTAATTTTTAAACAGAAGACAAATGGTCACATTGCATTGAATGATAAGCAAAAAAACATTTTTCTTAAAAATATTTTATTTCTAAAAATGCGTTAATATAATCAACTCCAGTTGCTTAATTATATATTCGATACCATACTATCTTGCTATTATATTAATTCCAAGATATCATGGGTTTGCAGATGGTCTAACCGTTTCGTGGAAGGTAATTAATAGCGGCTGTTTAATTTTACCCAGGGATGACTAATCGAGGGGAATCAGCCTTGCTTGGACTCTTTTACTTTTTTTTTATCTACCAGCCAACTCGATGAGTCAATTTTTACGGAACATCCCGTGCATTGTGTTCGAATGACCAAAGAACCTAATGTTAGTCACTTAGCAGGCGGATCCGTGATGTTTTTAATTGATGCTCAAGAGTAGTAATACTATTGTAATGAGACTCCGTATGATTGATAGCGACTTAGAGAAAAGGGGCGGAAGTCTTCCCTCAATCCAGCTGTAATGAATGCGACCGGGTTTACCTAATAATTCACATCGAAAAAGGGAACGTCATTTGGTATATTTATGTGCATTGATAATATATTAGATTAACTATATTTCTCTCGACCGCTCTCTCTCCTTCTTTATCATCCAATAAAGCACGCGATACTAGCTAATATACATAATTTAATCGCGTTTAAGAGACAGCAGTTAAATTATGAAAGTAAACTCCGAAGCAGCGTTTATATCAAGATACCACATATGTTGAGAAAAAAAAAGGATTGCTGAAGGTTTCTTATTGTTGGCCTGAATCTCCATAATAATACCGCTGTCAACTTGACTGACTTCTGCGCCGGTATACTGCAAGCAGTAAAAAAAAAGCACGCCTATCCCGAAAGAATGGTAATCAACGTCTAATTATTTAATGACGCGGTCAAAGACAATGGACGACGAGAGGGGTCGTTCGCACATCGGTGAATTCGTCACCCTCCCCCGCGATCGTAGGCCACGCAGTCATTCCCCGCCAGTCCTGAAATAATAGTCGTTACCCCGAAAAAGTTGGCGCTCTTTTTTTCTGCAACAAAACCACCCGCGCCGTCACCTCGGGCGGCGGCGTGGGCGGTTTGCGCCCCCGTGGGACTTGGCGGCGGTTGGGAAACGCGCGACGGGGCGTCGGACAAATGCCGTAGGCTTTGTTTTAATTGCGGCGTTTGTTCGCTCGCGTTATATAAATGCCCGTCGTTCCGCTCCACTTTTCGTCTCTCTCTCGCTCCCTCTCTTCATTTCTACCTGTCCATCCGCCATCACGAAAAATCATCTAATTTCACGGAGAATAGAAATCTTTATCACGCGAGCCTCACGTTATTCGTCATCGTGCATTCATTAATCATTTTGAGACTTCAGTCGTATATATTCACGGCTTGTATATACATGGTGCGAATCAGTCTGGCTTTCTTCCATCTCTTCCTCGATAACGTCGACCTTGCGACATTCCTCCCGGTCTTTGATACGCCTGTCCCGGGTACTTTCCAGAAAATGATTCTGGCCGCCACGAGGGCCCCTCCGGTGATGTACCATCAGACACGTTCCACTTCAAAGGTGTCTCTGCGTTGGTACGAACAAGTTAAGTGATTAAATCAACTGACTTCGTCTGAGAGGTCCTTACTTCTGCCGCGAAGTACGGGGCGCCATTAAGATCTTATCTTGAAGGATTCTTTGAAAGTATGCCTAGAATTAACTGCATTTCCATCAACGAAAGAGAAATGCAATTACTTTTGACGTCATCCCCGCGTGTGTTGCCTGTGTAGAAGTACAGTAAAAATTTCGCGATCGTAAAGTCTCCTCTCTCTTCGTTTAATATTATTCCCGCTACGTAAACAAAAAACGAGAAAGCAAAGGAGGAAACGTTGCGCTTGAATCTTTACGTTTCGTACTAGTCTTCATCATTTCATTCCGAGGGTCGTTTGATACGAAAATCTTTTACCGTCTGCGATTTGTCACACGTACTTAAATGCATGACGTTCAAACGCGGTGCGTGAACGCCTTTACGACGTGTTCCCCACGGTACTCTCTCTTGTTTCGCAATCGGTTAGACCCGTTTTATGATCAAGGTTGTCTCATTTCCATGGAACAAAGACCTCGAGAGGACCGGCGGAGAGGTTATTCCGGCTTTTTTCTCTAGACCGCTTTTGGGTTCTCAGATTCCGCTTAGTAGCGCCAGACCAATAAATATCCTTAATTTCGGCCGATGCGAAGTGCGTTCTCGGAAACTGTCGGCGGATCAGGCCTGCGGAACAAAGACCGTAACATGCGGGACCGTGGGTTAGGTCTAAAGAAAAAATTCCTCAAGGCCACGGCAGCCGAATGTGAAGACGGAAATCGGCAGGCCTAGATCACTGCAAGGGAAGTAGGTAGAAGGATGTGAAAGCGAAAGTAATATATTGCTCGTGACCCACTTCTTTAGAAATCAGTGTTGAAAACTCGTTCTTTTTTCTGTATGTAAAAATTAAATTTCCTTCTTAAACATAAAATGTCTTTCTTTATAATATAGGCACATTTATTTAGCAGAATTCTAGTTTTTTTTTTTAAATTGAACAACATATTTCTAATGTTGTAAGCTATTTTCTCACGAAAAACATGGCATAACTGACTTATTCTTACTTTCTTTATTTATTAACGCACTTATCTTTCTTTTTAATACTCTACTTAGAACTATTAAATGTCCGTTATGCAAGCTCCGTCCAAAGATTAAGCGATACCTTGCGATGGGTCGCGCACTGTTCGCGGAATGTCTAATTTACGAGGTTGCGAAGTCGCGACGGTTCGTCCTATTCCTTGGCGGCGCGCGGCGGAATGGATTTATCGTGGAATTGATACGGCGTAACTTCGTATATAATGGAACGCCAGTACCGGGAAAGAGTGAGGCAATCGTAGCGTAGTTACGCGAGACCTAGACACACACATACACGTACACGAGCCTAACTGCAAGCCTCGGCTAGAAGCGCGAGCGCGTGGAAAAAGTTGGCCTGTACCAAGAATAGAGCCGAGAACGTACACTACCTAACTAGGCTATCTATTTCTAGCGGTAAACAACCGAGCTCTTTCGCTATTGCGAAATGGAGAAGGACGGTGAAACGGACGTCGAAGGTCTCCGCAGCTATTTGCTAAGGCACCTTCGGGCGTGCTTGTTGTACACGCTCGAGAGACATAAATTGCCACGTCGTCGATGACGAGTGGAGGAGGCCTTCGAGTTGGCCGCTTCTATTATTATCCGTTAATCCGTCTCGCAATCAATGTCGGCATGACTTAGGTCATAAGAATACCGAAAAAAAAAAAAACGGACGCGAGTAAAATTCACACACGACCTTATTTCTCATATCGTTATTACATGAAACTTCGCATGTAAAGAAATGGCTTAATTTTTACGGACATAATTTTCAATAACAATGTTATCTTTTTTTAGATAGATAAAAATTGATTATTAAATTAGAAAGTAAAGGAGGCGTGTTTAATAAGCAAAGCGGCGATTTGCACATAAACAGTCCTCATTTCACGGCTCCTCGAGGCAATTGTTTATGTACCTGTCCACCGACAGACGATTTCCTGTTGCCTTTGCAAATACAATGCAATCGCGTTAGCACGTGGCGCCGAATGGCATTAATTAGCTTTTACTTGCATATGTGCATTTACGTATCGGACGTGCACGGACAGAATTTCGCTCGCGTAGACGTTGCTTGTCCCTACGAAGCTCGTTTCGTTGAACCCTTATAGAACAAACGTAAAGGCCAGACAGANAGATTCGCGAACCCATTATAGCCGCCCGGAATTCCCGCGCACCCCTAATCCTAATAAAAGCCCTCCGTACGCCGCGGAGGACGACAACGGGGTCCCATTATACGCCGAAAATCTTTCCCATGGGCGATCGAGAATGCTCGCTCGTAGAATGTATGGAAGAGCCGACGTAGGGAGAAATAACTCATTCGTATTCGTAGTCGTGCCAGTACCGTAACAATCCCGGTTACGATCCTTATCGTCTGCTTCATCCTTTTTTTCCAAGATGAATCACGACATAATTTGTATTAAAACTGTCGGGAGCACTGTATGGAATATTCCATCCTTGTATCGTATCAAATTGTAATTGATGTGTTTTTTTTTCAGCCGTCTCAATTTTTTTCCCTTTACGAAAAATATATAAGATCTTATATCTATCTTCTCATTTTTTTTCTTTAATCGTATTAAGAATAAAAATTCAAGTCAAATGTATATTATTAAAGTACATTTAAAAATTATTGAGAGGTAGAATTTTGTTATATACATATTTAATTTTCTAAAGTTTAATTTTAAAACAAACTTTTGATTTGGAAAAATGTCAGTCGTTTCTGTAACTTCCTTAAAAAAAATTGTGATTAACAATTAGTTTTGTTTGATACGAAAATTTGTATACAGCATTGACAATGTTAAAAATCTCCGACCATCAGTTGGCTCTCGGCATGCGTATCGCGTATTCGCACAACGGATGTCGATTGTAAGCAGAACGCGTGTTCGAAGTTTGAGGATATAAATCGAGACGTGGCGACCGCGTCTTTTTGCTTGGCTTAGTCGGTCCTGCCGTGCGTTCGCGAACGTTGAAGCAAGGCGTACGCGTCTCCCTCGTCTCTCCATACCCCGGGAGTATTCGCATGCGTATTGGTAGCCCGTCTGACCTCTGACCCTGAGCCTCCTCAGTACAAGGCGCAGGTCGTTAAAGTGGCACCAGACTTCCTTTGAAACGGTGCAGTGTCGTTGGCCCGCCGGTGACAGAAGGTCGCAGGTGACGAGGACCGTGAAACCAGAACCGGTTGTTTCGATGGAGAGGAAGCTGTCCGCTGTCCCCGTCTACCGATTGCCTTTCTAAGATTTCCATCATCCCTTCATTATGAGCACGTCGTTGCTGCTTAAAAATTATGCGCTCGGCGCTCTACGATTACGATCTCGAATTACGTAATATTATTAGGCCGTCTGAAAAGCGCGACATCATCGCGATAACACGATCCGCATCCTTGAGATGTGGATGAATAAACTGTTAGCTAATGAGTTAATATGAGTTAACAATCTTGAAACGATAATGGGCAATGTTGGTTTTTATTATGAGGATAAAGGAGGAAGAACGTATTGTATGTATAATATTTCCTTCCTTGTATTTTCTAGTCCATCCCATTAATTATCTTCTTTATTATTAGACTGTACAATGTGTATAAATTCATACAGAATGTATTTGTATTCCAAGTATAGAGATAAGTAGGAAATTATATTCAACCATTCTTTCAGGCAACGTTTATATTTATCAAACAAAAATTAAGTAGACACCACGCGTCTTCTTCCGAACGTGCCTTGACTGATCCCGCGCAAATTAGCCAATATTCACACCTGACCCGATCCGGCGCCGTCGAGAGGGCCGTTTCCACGTAAAATCGTCTATGACCTTCGGCGGAGAATCAGAATTGGGCGCGCCCACTTTCGCGCGCGCGAGCGAGAGAGAGAGAGAGAGAGAGAGAGAGAGAGAGAGAGCCATTCTGAGAATCCGGCTGGTCCGCGCGCGCATCCGGCAGACATGCGTTACTGCGACGTATCGCCTCGAGTTCAAGGTTCCCGCGGACGACCTACGACGACGGGACGAGACACACTTGGTCGTGGGGTATTTGTCACGCGATCGAAGAAGCGTCTCGTCGTCGTCGCGGTGACGGTCGATGAAGGGCGGCGCGCGAGCGATCGGAGAGAGGAGCCGGTCGCACCTTCCACGGTCGGCGCCGAGTCGCACGCGTGTGAATGACCGACGTGTGACCGCCGCCGCCGCTCTTCGGTCTCGACGAGTCTAGACCGAAGGTTCGGGATTGCGGTAGGTCTGGAACACAGAGTGGAACGTAATGCAACACCGTGGCGTGGCATGGCATGGCATGGCGTAGCGTGGTATGGCGGTATGGCGTGGCGGCGGAAAGAGAGAACGACGTTCTCCCGCGCGTGGCTTCGCCAGACAAAGCGCCGAGTTATACCTTCTTATTGGCCGCAACGCCGGCCATTTTAATGGCTTGACCTCTCTCTCTCTCTCTCTCTCTCTCTCTCTCTCTCTCTCTCTCTCTCTCTCTCTCTTTGCCGAGTTATTTATACCTTAATTGAATTTCCGTTGAAAACGTCGGACCGACGTTAACCGTCCACGAAACGAAGGAACGCTCGGAGCTCCGTCGAAATGGCCGCGCCGTCTGATCGTTTCAGCTCCTCTCAATTTCCGTGCTCGAGTATCGTCTTCTCTCCAACCGATCGACCGGCTCGATAGGATTCGTGTAACTTCTCTCTTTGGGCCTTTCCGCTAACTCGCGCTCGCGGCGGTCTTTTTGGCGAAACGCGTTAGACCTGCAACGTTATAGAATTTATCTTGCAGATCGCGTTCTTTGTATCCTAATTGGAGAACAATGATTACATGTACCTTTATTGAACGGAATAACGCGCATATCAAATGCTTTAAAGTTTTTTAAAAATTATTTTATTAATATTTTTTAATAGAAGAAATCAGTTTAGAGAATAAAACTAATCTTTAAAAAATCACAAATATTTCAAATATTAAGAAAAATTTTGATTCTAAACTTTGCGAATGTATTTATTGTATCGTGATTTGAAATGTTGCTGTTTTAAATTTCGTGTTATATATTGCTCTCTCTTATAACAGACGTACTATTCTACTATAAATCTCTTCTAAAGTGTAAATTATCTAATCGTAATAAAAAAAGTCGGCGCATACGTAAGTAGTAAGAGACGCGTGTGCTCAGACTTTTATTCGGCAATGTATACACCCGACTCGGAATCTTCTCCTGCTTCGAAACGACCGTTATCCACCCCTGCCAGGTCAAAGAAGCCATCGCTTTCGAACGGGAAGCGGATAATCGGTCGCCTCGAAACGCTCGTTTTGATGAGACCAGGCGAGAACGAGTGAGCGTCGCTCGGGAGGCCCCGCACGGCGTGGGACGACGTAGTACTACTACGCCGCGGGTGGGAGTCCTTTGTTCGAGAATGGACGCCATGAGAACCACGTGTCTGGTTTCCCGCCAAGTCGCCGGGAGGTCGGTGCGACGGGTTGGCGGAGAGAGGAAACGAAGGAAGAGAAGCGAGCGAACGACGCGGGGCCGATGTGTGCGTACGCGTAACCGTGTGTACAAGTGCGTCGGCTGTTGTTGGTAGTACGTTGTGTTGTCGGCGCGGAGAGTAGTGGAGAGAATCGGGCGAGAAGGGCCGACGCGCGCGCGGGTGCGGGAAAGGAGAGGATCTAACTAACCGGCGTGCCTGACCGCATGACTTCCCTCCCCTCGTCCCCTTCCTCCCCTCCTTCTGTTCTCCCTTCCCCCGTGCAACGCTGGTGCAACGTACTCGAGGGCTTCTCGTCTGCCGGCGTCGGCGAGCAGCACGCCCGGGAACGGGTTCGGGAGATCCGCTTTGTGCCCGCGCTTCTGTGTTCGCGGCGAAAAATTAATCGTCGGATTCCTGAGCCGCGTACTTCGCGCAGGGTCGGTCGCTGGGTCTCGTCTCGTCTTGTCCCGTCCCGTCTCGTCTCGTCTCATCTCATCTCATCTCATCTCATCTCATCTCATCTCGCTCGGCCATTTCGCCGGGCCGGTTGCGGCCGAGCGCGTTTCTCGCCCTCGTTCTGTAGCTTTAGTTAAATAGGTTTTCGTTTTCTGCTGTATCACGAACTAGAACTATAATGTGCAGAGAGAGCGAGAGAGAGAGAGAGAGAGAGAGAGAAACGGCAAATCGCTAAAAGCCGGGATTACTTACCCGAGATCGTTGCCTCAACCGAGTTAGGTTCGAGTGCAGGCAGACAACAAAGAGCGAACCGCGACGATCGGACGTTAGGTTTCCGGAGCTCCCAGTCCGCCTGGGGCCGACCGGGGCAAAAAACACGTCTAGACGTCAGCTCGCCCTCTACGATCGTTCGGGGTTTATCCTGACCCGTCGCAGTTAGAATCTTTCAGGTTTCGTATCTCGTCCTCGACGATTTACAAACACCGTCGCCGTTCGTTTTATTGTTCTTCGCGAGAATGTCGTTTTTTTTCTCCTCGCACGCCATTCGCTTCGATACAATTCGCGTATTCTTCCGCGAAATGTCACCGCCGAGCCTGCGACGCTCTCTTATTAACAACAGGATGTTATACATGGACGGACATTCGATCTCCGTTTTAATTATCGTTTAAAGTCCAGCGAGTATTGTCCAATCATTCGCGTATCGACGCGCATAGATACTCTCTCGCAGCGCCTTAATGACGAACCCTAATGGAGCATGTAAACATTTCGTCATGTTCTTTTCAAAGCGTATCCATTATTAATGCAGATCGATAATAAAATATTGCGTCCGGAGTGGGACTCTAAACTTTATTATTAAAATGCGAACATTTATTTCGTTTACGCCTTGAATTAGCTTAGAATTAGATATTAATTATTAATTACATCTTCATTCACAGTAGTGGAGGCTAAGTAGATAGCAAACAGAATATTTGATCTAGTAGTGAAAGATACTACTGAACGGACCAAAGAAACTCGCGAAGGAAACTTGCAAGGATCCATACAGTTTTCTGAAACAATAATAAAATGTTTTCTCAAAAAGGAAATAAAATAAGTAAGAATGCAGAGAAGAGAGATTAATAGAAAAATGATTTTCGATGCCATTTTAAGATTATTGCCCTAGAAGTTATTTCGCTCGCCATATATCGCGCAGTCAGAATGGTCGGAAAGCGCCTCCGGCATCGGCGATGACCACTTCGCGGTCTCCGCTTTGTTGTTCCCGCGAAGAGCAAGGTTGAGTACCACCGTCGTTCCGCGTTCCCGCCAAGGAGTGCTTCCTGCCGGTTGTTGGCCCTTATTGTTTCCCGCCAAGTTGCGCGCGCAGATGCGTGCCGTGCCGTGCCATGCTGTTCCTCCGACGTCCCTCCGACCGACGCGCGACGTCGGCCACTTTCACGATCGCTACTACCGTACCCTTCTGCTGCCTCGTTCTCGTCCCCCCTCAATTCCCCTGGCCCGTCTGCCGTCCTGCCGCCAAATAGGGCAACAAATCGCCGACTACGCATAGGAGTTTCGTGCGCGCGGTTCGATCTTCTTCGGAGACCTTGAACCCGATCACGTGTGTATACCATGGACAGAAGACGTCTTTATTCGCGCCGCATAACATATGCCCGGCCACCCGCTCCGAGCCGCCGCGTGTGTAGACACGCGAGTGCATCGAACCGGCCGATTATGCGCGTGTTTCGGCGTTGGTTTTGGCAACGAGTGAAAGACCTCCGCGATCGCCTTTATCGCCGTCTGTGAGCTTTTACGGCGCGGTAGCGATGTCCCCATTCGGCCGACGCTATACGCACGTATTTCCGGTTTAAAAAACCTTTCCAGAGAAAGAAATTAAATTACGAGACGACGCCGCGAATATTCAAACGCCAGCCATTCTTTTAATCTCGCGACTATAA